>MJUU01030063.1:72372-107745 GCA_002080025.1 Modiolus philippinarum
GTCGAGAGCTCGAGATAATAAGTCGAGCGCTCGACTTAATAAGTCGAGAGCTCGAGATAATAAGTCGAGAGCTCGACATAATAGGTCGAGAGCTCGACTTAATAAGTCGAGAGCTCGACATAATAAGTCGAGCGCTCGATATAATAAGTCGAGAACTCGAGATAATAAGTCGAGCGCTCGACATAATAAGTCGTGCGCTCGAGATAATAAGTCGAGCGATCGACATAAGTCGAGAGCTCGACATAATAAGTCGAGCGCTCGACTTAATAAGTCGAGAGCTCGACATAATAAGTCGAGAGCTCGACATAATAAGTCGAGCGATCGACATAATAAGTCGAGAGCTCGACATAATAAGTCGAGCGCCCGACATAATATTAAAAAAAAATAAAATTTTGTGTGTCCTAAATGTACCACCGTAGATTTAACATAAAAACGTAAAAATTATAATATATTGCAGAAACCTAAAATGTTTAACAACTAATCAAATTTCACATTTGATGTTTACAGCTGAGGGAAATTGTAATCCAAATATAACAATAACTGGTGTAGAACAGATGTTAACAAGAGATTTGTAAGTACGAGGCAACATAAACACAAACCATTATAACGCAGTAAATCATTAAAAAAGAACCTTAAATTTAATGAGCATTTACTAGTCCTTGAAAAATTAAGAACCAGTCCGTCTAAGAAACAGGTAAAGTGCTTTGGTGCAGTGGCACATTGAGGAAAAAACGCAAACTTTTGATGTTTGATTTTCATAAAAATAACCAAGAAAACGTCAAGTTCTTTCTTATTTTACCTTTTTGAGTTATTAGCGGCCAAAATTCAGTGTTTACTGCATTGCTGCTTTAAATTTTTCGGTGGTTTTGACATTGCTCTGTGTTTTTGTCCTTGGATTTCGGCTATTGACAATTCTGTTCAGTAATTTTGTTATAACCGTCATTTATACACTTCGTGGACGCAATAATTTTGCGATTGTCCGATTAAAAAGTTGAATTTTTAATTTCTTGTAAATTAAGGTTTCTGACATTTTTAAAAGCTTTATTTAATAATTGGACAAAAATCTAACAGAATGCTATTGTAGTGTTTGAGAAAATCGCAGATATAGCAAAAATTACCCGCTGAAAATATTTATACATCGTAATGCATTCTCAAGAAAGCAAATGCAGATTACGATTATCCCAAAAATCCCATGGTATAGAAATCTAGGTTGAAATATAGCCAACACAAGAAGAGCTAACCCAAGTTGTTTAAAACAATAGAATATACCACAGCACTGACAAAATGTCGATTGAGAACCACTTTACTTTATTATATGATATGCTTTACTGTAGAGAACATTGTGCACAGCCTAAATAAGGTCTGTTGCTGAAAGTAAAGTAAGTGAGAACAGAACCGTCAGTCTAAAACGAACAATCCTGGGACAGTGGTGACCTCGGAAAAACAAAGAAAGTGTATTGAATGACAATGCGATATTTTCTGGTTACAAACTGAAAAATACAGTCAAACTAAAGAAGATTTTGAATATAAACAAATCAAAGATACATGTGGTTACGGCTTTAAATTCCATACCTTGTCAATTCATTGGAATTGGGGTATAACTTTTTCAAAGTCAATAGATCTACACAAACACGCCAGATAACCAATGAGTTGATGCGGACCATTTATGCGTTTGTTTCGTGTCCTTCCTGTAGGTTAAACTTTTGATTAGAAGAAAAATATGTTTAACGAGTATCTGTTATGATAATAGTATATTTTCAGACAGACCGTTACAAAGGTGTTGTTTCAAGCTGCAGAATGTTTTAACAACACTGGTTTGAACTTCCTCAAACATTTGCAAAAAGAAATGAACACAAAGAAACCATTAGGAAATGGATCCTTTATAATATCATACAATACAGACTCACTGGTTAGTTTAAGGGAGGCCCTGTATGATATCAATCTTACCGGATATATATACAGAAACAACCTACAGATAATAAAAAGTAAACTGAAAGAATCGTGGAGGATAGGAAGACCAGGTAATTTGGTTATAACACCGTTTGAACAATTATCAGCGCACATGTATTTCACAGAAAGATAACACACTTAATGATATTTCATAGTTATTTGACAGCAGGTATCAAAGCACAAATTATACAGACTTTCTCATTAGACATATTTATCATAGTGGCCGCCTTATTAATCAATGTAAAAAAGTGGATAACAGGAAACACCTACAATGGCTGAAAATTATAATCACATGCCACAACCTGCTATGGAACTACACATGAAGAACACGAAAAAGACAAAAGACAAACGTTGACAACGATACAACAAGGCTTCATACGTTAAAAAGTTCTTTAAGAGATATCAGCGCCTGGTGGAAAAAAATTGAAGTTTCAGTCCGACCTCTGAATCAGGATTCTTTTTTTTACTTAATACTTGGATGATCATTTCTTTTAACTGTCTACGACCTTCAATAGCAATCGCTAATTTAGTTGCTACTGGACACAACCGCAATGGAAGGGGGTAGGGGTGGAGCGCCATTAAACCGGTCTAACCCACCATTTCTTTTGAAATGACTATACCAAGTCAGGATTATTGTGGTCGACAATTTTTCTGGTGGTTTGTCTTTTTGTCTCGTGAACTTCGGCTGTTGACAATTCTGTTCTGTAATTTTGTTACTACCCCCAAATGAAGAACCCGTAAGTTATAAAAGTAACAAACAAATTTCTAAGTCTTTATTATTGAATTTTAAAGATATTCTTATTTGCATGAAGCTTTGTGGTTTTTATATAGCGTTTGTTTATGTCAGTTTTTCTGATGACGCTACAAAATAGCTGTAATAATGTTGACATTGTACAACATCAACTACAAACTGAAATTAAATGCTATGGGGAATGGAAAACACCATACAAAAATATATACTACATTGGAAAATGAAATAAGACAACGTGTAACACAAGCACAAGAAATGCTTTTTAAGAAATATGCAAAACTAACTAACGACAGACATGCGACGATAACGTGTGAAGTCAAATACATGTCAGTTGAATAAACAAATTAAGTTACAAATAATGTGCTAAAACTACACAAAAGATTCCTAAGAAATACATGCGTTAATACTATATAATACATGGTAAAATCCGTATCACATGCCGTATCATCCCTCGACCAATATCAACCCTCGGGCCAATGGCCCTCTGGCTGATATTGGTAACTCATGATGATATAGCATATGATAAGGATTTTGCCATGTATTATTCCTTATTTATATCAACCATTTCTTATATATAGAAATAAATGAAAATATTATAAATATAAAATGTGCTTTTATTAAACAAATAGTATTTCAACAATAAATAAAAAAAAATGTGTTTTGTGTTATAGAGGCAAGAAATATCGATATTCTTATTGTTGGTGTTATTCAAATGGTCGGTGTTTATGGGTAAGTAAAACATTAACCTGATTTGTTCGGGAAATTTTTTTCGAAACAACAGATACAGCCAAAGTACTTTACAGAGTAAATCACTATTCTTGGCTTTATCAATTGACAATGTATAGTTTGCCGTGAAGTAATCTTTTACATACATATAATTTAAAAGACATTCAGACGTGATGATAAAATACGAAGTTACTGTGAATTGAGATTCTGCATGTGCGCATTTCGACAACTTATGTCTCTTCAGTGCAAATCAAATCAAACTTTTGGAAATCAATAAACCTAAATAATAGTAAAAGCTGACAGAGGAAAAATTACTAACAGGATCTAAAGAGGAAAGTCAAAATTAGTTTAAAAGATTCCCTGTGCGAGATGTGTATGTTATCTATACATGCTATCAGTATCAGTTATGCTGTACTTTATTGCGGGAGAATTCCTCGCAGGGAAACAATGTTTCTTTATTCGTATGAAGCCAGGTTCATACAAGGGCTAGTTCAGAAAAAAGACAATAAGCTAGCCATGTCCTTTAATTTCAGCTTCAGTTATATAGACGATATTCTTTCTTTGAACAATCCTCAATTTAAGGATAACCTTCATATTATATACCCAAATGAACTTGAAATTAAAGAGACCACTGATACACAATCATCAGCATCAAACCTGGACCTATACCTCTACATTGACAACTTTGGCCGTCTGAAAACAAAACTTTACGACAAGCGTGATGATCTCGGCTTTCCAATAGTGAACTTCCCGTTTTCGAGCAGTAATATTCCCACATCTCCGGCATATGGCGTGTAATATTTCACAACTCATTTGCTATTGCCGTGCTGTAGTTTGCACAGCGATTTTGTCGACAGAGCGAAATTACTGTCTCAAAAACTTCAAGGGTATGTTCAGTCACTGTTGTAATTGTCACTACAGAAGTTTTACGGTCGTCACCATGATTTGACAGACCGTTACAATGTTTCTATTTCACAAATGAGAATAGATATCTTTGGGTAGATCCAGAGTTATTACCGGACTGACTAACACCGACTTTAACAAAACCGGACTTTCCACTGGCAGTGTGACGGGTGCCACGCGTGGAGCAGATCATGCTAACCCTTCCTGAACATCTGATGATACCTCAGTTTTTGTAGGGGTTCACACTGCTAGTGCTTTAGTTATGTGGCGTTCATTTTTGTTTATTTGTTTTGTCTATGGTTATACTGTCTCAATTCGTGTTGGATATGAATTGCCGTGATTTTGGATTTATGATTTTTTTTAATTCCTCCTTTTCTCGTTCTTGCTTCGGTATTCGTTTGCCGATGTATTCTAATTTATCAATTTTATTTTTTATATTTCCTTAATGGAATGGAATTTGATCGCTCACAAACAGGCTACTTAAACAAGGGTATGTTACCCATAACTTGAAGTCATCACTAATTTTTGCAATTTTGTGGGCCTCTATGGAATGAACAAATAAAGGGATATGGAGTAAATGTACATGGCACAAATTCCCTATAAATACATGATAAGATTAAGCAAATGGAACAACGCTTTCATTGTTGTTATTCATCTTGAAGTCACCATGTCTTCAACAAAGAGCAAACACTCCTACCTCATAGTTATTTCAAGACGGCCCGTAGCACCGGTTTGAGCGGAATTCACTTGCTAAATGTTGAATAACGCTACATCAATGTATCCATTTTGTCATGGATACGGGGCCGCCAACAAGCATAACATATCGGGCAAAGTACTCTTAAAAACACTTTCATCCGTTGCCCGACAAAAGCACCAATAGACAATAGAACATATAACCGATCACAGGGCACTCATCGAGTTGATTGTAAGAAGACTTGGTAAGTAAAATCAGGAAATGTGGGCAATATGTATACAGATGGCCAGAAAAATAGTTAATTTTTTACAAAACAGGAAAGCCAAATGTTGAATTTTGATGATTCATATGAGAAATTCTGACATGAACTAGTACACCATAACTGACAAAAGAAAAAGAGTATATACCTCTAGCACGGGGAATCATTTTACGGACTCCACACAGCACGAGATAGGAATATCTGTTTCAAAGATTGCAACACATCTTTCTTTTTAACAACATAAGGTTTATTTTTCCTTTTCTGGATTTGACTTCATTATCAGGTTAGATACGTTTAATATTGTAGCTTTATTATAAAAAAACAAGAGATGCACACTCTACCAGTGCAACTGATCTCCTGAACCATTATTGTTTTTATTGGGTCCTTCTTGTTCATCGGTATGCGTCTACATATTTTTCATTCCGAAGCACTACTTGTGTAATGACTTGTTTTTTTTATGTTTCCGACGTGAAATCGTCTTTCGGTTATTCAATTTTGGACTGACGATTCGGTTTCTCATTTTCTTCCTCATGTTATTCTGAGCATCTGTTTATAGTACACACATTTCCTGATTTTATTATGCAAAGTTTTCTTGCATTGAATCAATTAGTGCCCTTTGGTGTGTGTTTATGTTCTTATTGTCTTCTAGTCGTAAGAATTGCTACGTCGTTTTGTAAAAGCAACTGAAGACAGCTTTTGTACGAACACTTTGTCAGTTAATTATATCCCGAAAATATAAAAGTAGCGTTGTTTGACATCAATGAATTCCGCTCAAATTGATGCTAGATACCAATACTATGGGGTATGAGCTAGGGACCAATACTATGGGGTATGAGCAAAGCTCATTGATGAAGGTCTTGTAGTGACGTCAAGATGAAGAAAAACAATAACAACGTTTCTCCATTACTTGGTTTTAATATGTTTTTGTAAAGACTTTTTTTCTGATTTGCATGTACTTTTTTATTGTTTTAATTTTGATAACAAATTGATAAAAGTTCAAATTTCAATATGTTGCTTAATAAAACTATATCTCTTCTATGCATGTGTGTTCCGTTTTTCATTTTAGAACCAGAGTGACAAAGGTTCAGTATTTATCAAGCTCAAGAGGCTCTCTTGTTACACCTAAAATGTACCAATCACCTTCATCATCCCTGGTCAACAACATACTCAGTGGCGGCCAAGATATTACCTCTGTGTATAACGGGGTTTTGTTGTTTGACTATACGAAAGGAGTAAGAATTACTTTGCAGAAGATATCCGGAGTTACCAATTTGTCAAATATAACAAAGATACTTAAATCAAATTATTTGTCCAGTCTAAATGGTAAGAAATCATTACAGTAGATGAATGCTTTTGGCAAGTTTGGATGTTGTTTTTTTTCAGTGATTAATTATTACTTTTTTCTTGCTAGATATGTAATGCATCTATTACTTTTTTCTTGCTAGACATGTATCACACGTATGACGTGTCCAGTATAATAATTTCGTGTTTTCTTCCACTGGGTTTGACTTCAAAAGCATGCTTTTGGCAACTCTGAATGTTTGATTTCACACTATCTATTGATTGTTTTCTTCGTGATCAAACACTAGTATTTAGTTTTTCCTACTAGATATGTTATGTTTCACATGTACCATGTCCTACATATGTAATGTTTGTAATTATTGGTGTTTCCAATGTTGTGATTGGTTCTGGACTATTCTTTTTTTATTGAGGGTTTTCTCCTCACTTAATGTCTTTCTGTACATTGGTCTTTTTTCTCTTGCTTAAAAAAGTTAAAGTCTTTGGTTGTCTTCGTTAATTCTTGTTGTATATTGCTACGGTCAAGAAAGTGGCAAAACTTTTATTGTAATGAAGTCAAGATTAACACCCCCAAGCTTACACAATGTGTTAGATTCATTGATGTGAAAAGCCTGCATTGTAGATATATCAGACGTGAAAACCTGACAAATGTATACAATGTTGTCTTTACACGACGGCGGGTCAGTGAAAGGTGTAGAGCTTGGGGTGTAAATCTGAACTTCGGTAAACTGAAAGTTTTGCCACTTGCTTGACCGCAGCAATAGAAAGGCTTGAAATCTTGAGATGGGCGTCTGCAGTAACAAAATTTCTTCTAAATTTATTCCTTTGTTAGTTGTTGATAATGCTTATAAATTTAAACATTCCACTGAGAAGACTAAGTTGTCGAAATGCTCATCCACAGATCTAAAATGCAATTTCAATATTTTGTTGTTTTCAGAGTACTCAGTTCATAGTTCTGCTTGTTAATAATGCAAGAAGTTTTACTGAAAAAAATTGACTTATGGTATCTATGTGGATATATAACCTTACTTTGTCATTCTTTGTTTGTAAGTGTTTGTAGTTTTTTCCATGGAAAACTTATTGACTTGTTCTATAAACTCGTGACTGACCGTTTGTTTTTGATCATTTTCTTTTTAAGCGGGAAACTCTCATAAAGTGTGGGCTAATTTACTTCTGAAGGAATATTGATTCTGATGGACAAATTCTTCAAAACCGTTTTGTATTTCAAATGATTTTTTTATACCTCTCTTTACCTTTTAAACTTTTGAAAACATATTGTATGGATGGTATTATGATAAAAATCGTGATTTCTTAGTGTCATTAACTAATCTTGGTGAAAAAAAGCGTACAGAAATAAGTGAGAACAGAACCAGCAACCCAAAAGAGAATAACCAAAAGACAATTACAACTGAAACAAAAACCTTACATTAGTACGACGCATTGAGATAAACAACGCGGACCCAAAATAGGAGAAATAGCTGTCTTCGCAAAAGCTTTAAATAAAAAGTTACACCGAATTGAATGATACGAAGAAATTCTGTTTGTTTATCAATTGATAAGTTGTTGAATAAATTTTAACATGATTGTTATCTACAGTACGAATAGTGAGTCCTTGTTTGTCAAATTACTATAGTATTGCACCTCATATATATTATTTTCTAGTCTATTCTTAATGCAAAAAAAAATAATAATAATAATAAAATAAATAAAATAAAAAAATAATAATAAAAAATCAAAAAATCAAAAAAGCCTATACCATGACAGTACCATTTTGGTGTACAATTTTTCGAATGGTTTTGCACTTGTTTTTAATCTTTGAATTTCGGGTTCTGACAATAATGGTCAGTAATTTTGTAATTAGCCCAAATTATGAAAAGTTGAATATCTAATCTTCATGAGAAATGTAATGGATTTGCCTCAAAAGAACGATAGATAGAGCGGTCATATATTCGTTTTCGTGTGCATGAATTATAAAGATAAGACATTAAAATGATGTTTGAGATTTAGTAACACATGTAATGGTTTCAATGAAACCATGAATGAAAAAAAAACTTATGTTTGCAGGAAGTGACCAATGTAGAGAAATGTGCAAATTTAACATTGTTACATCGTTAGAGGGAACTATTGACTTGAGGTAAGCTTTGCATGAAAGTCAGTTGAAGATTAGGACAGCATGGACTCGTGGTGATTATTCTGATACAGGCACTACCCAGTTTGCACGAACCTACAAAACTAAAGCTGAACTAAGGCTCTACGGGGTGTTAACATTAGAAATGTTCTTAAAGTAGTTCACTTGAACTAGACAATCTTTTCGGCAACTTCTTCATTTTATCAAGCTTAAAAATTCATTGTAATGTTCGTGTAAAATGAGACAATGCGTAAAAATTTTCCAAATAAGTACGTGCTATATATTATTTTCTTCTCAAATAACTAAAATACAGTCTTGATTATTCAAATGTTTAGGAATTAGAGTAGGAGTATCACCCTAGGGCGAAGTTTTATCCTAGCTGATTTTGGCCCTAAGAAGATTTGCATTTTTCTAGATTTTGACCATATTTTGATTTTTTTAAAATTTTATATGCACTGGAGAGACAAACTCTCGAAATGCCGTATTTAGAACTTATATTTACTGTAATTTTGGAATTTATTTTATTTAATTCATCCTACCTTGTCTGCCAATAAAATTAAATAATATCAAACATGTCGTATGTGGATATCAGTGCTACTAGTATTAATGAAAATTCAAAACTACAGTAAAGCAAAAAAAAGTTTTTTTATTTGATAAATTTTCAGAAGAATTCAAAATCAAAAATATGGCGAAACTGTGCTGGCATATTGTATCTAAGTTGAATGCACTGGGTTTTATATTGTTGTTTCAGAATGACTGACCTAGTTTATTTTCCAATCTTGAATAATAATCTAGTAAACATGAAAGAATTATCAGATGTACATCGGAGTTTGGAATGCAATCCACCTTGCTCGTCATTGCCCAGACGACAATATATTGATATAAACGGCCATTTAAAACTAAGGAACCTCAAATCTGTGCGAAATTCTTTGATATTCAACAATGGAGCTGCGCGAGGCACCAGAGCAGGTACATATGTATTGTGATACAATGCTTATATTGAGCTAGAGAGAACATTGGATATATGGGTTGCTGGATAGTATGTATGCCTAGCGATTACTTCATGTTTCAATAAAATTAAAACCTAATCAAAAACCCTGATTATTTTTATTGTACACGCGGAAAAAACTTTATAGAGTCAATGTAAAATGAGTGCTTTCAATAATGTAAATACACAGTTTGGCTCTGGTTAATTGGTCTTTATATCCAATAGTGCTATACATTGTCGAGCATCAACAAACTCGACTTATGATGACAGGATATTAATGAATCCTTTAAATTAGCTTTGACCCGAAGATTTTGCACACATACTTGCCTCTCGCTGATTCTACCACTGTCTACCTAAAAATATGATGATTCTTTACCAAACCCTTCAGCAGGTTTTGAGTTTGATTTTTTTCCCGTAGTGTGACAGTGTTTTAACAGCAGCCTAGGCTCCCTGAGACAGCCGGCAGACTAGCGATGATTACTCCATAATACAAAAAAAAACGAAGTTGCATAAAAAAAACAGTTAATTTCTTTTGCTGTACACGTGTTTCAAGGAGTAACCTCTCATTAGCAGCATTAAAATCAAATAATATGGAAAGCAACAATCCAAAAGTTGTCCAAAACGAGGTACTCATTTCCAAAAATATAGATATATGAAGCCAAATCCAGTACCAAGGACATCCATCGAGTGCCATACAAAGAATGAAGCCTCGGTATTTTTAAATGATTCGAATTTCGAAGCCATCTGTCAAAATTAAGTTTTGTCCTATTCTTTCCCTTTCACAATTGTGGTCATGGAGTTATTGGTCTACCTGTATTGGGTTTTATTCGTATGTTTATTATACTATATAGAAACGGGACAGAAAAAAGAGAGACATGGTCTAGATGCCATTAAACCGGTTTATCCACACCGTTAGCTTTTGCTAGTGCCGGTACCAAGTCCGCCTCTCCCGAGTTCCTATCGTTATTTACGTTTGTTTTTTTTTTTTGTTGGTACTTTTCTCGTGCAGTTCCCTGGAGGATTGTGGGATGTGATCGTGATTTTCAAGCAGGTGTTTTCTGTTATCTTTTGTGTTTGAATTATAAAAATGCTACAACCCTTCTATTGTCATTATGGCACCAATCTACCAGTCCAGTCAAGGGTACTATCAATACTCACTGGTGATTTTAGAATTACAAAAAACAAAACAGGATGACAGTAAACACCTACAATGGCCGGGAACTACAATCACATGCCACAATCTACAAGCGAACTGCACTGGAAAAACAATAATGAAAACAAAAGACAAACATAAATAACGATAGGAACTCTAAATTGTTCGTTTTCCGAGAGATGGTCATGAAAGAAGGGGCTAGTTTTCAGTGGCTGCAGCAGTAAAAACTATTCTTTTTAGCTGAAAGCAATGCGACATGGATGGCCTTTGTAACTAAGTTCTAAAATATCGGAATCAAGGGTTATTTTTGCTCCAGGGGTCATTCAACTCAAAAATAGGAAAAATGACTTTTTTGCACACTCAGTTTTTCCTATACAGTTCTGAAGTGATATCAAATCTATTATATGATGGCAGCAATTGATAAAATGCGGAAGATTTAATTCACCCCAGTTGTCACTGTCCTATTTTAAGACGAAAAATGCTAAAATTACCACATCTTGCAGCCGAAAATGGTTTTGATGTATCGTTTGTGTAATTTTTTTATACATTGAAAATTAAAAAAAAATGTGATACTAATAAACACATTTCGACAGGCTTGTCGAAATGTGTTTATTAGTATAATAAAACAAAAGAATTCAACTTATTCAACTAATTCAAAACAAAAGAATTCAACTAATTGGACTTGTTTTGATATGATTTCAGCACTTGAATTTTTACTTGTCAATATATTCATTCGTTTCGGTAAATGTATTTATCGCCAGGTCATAGGAATTCCTATGGGTACCAATTGTGCACCACTTATAGCGGACCTCTTTTTGTACTTCTAAGAATCTCAGTTTATGACCAACATCAGCAAAGACCCATCTAAACAGCATTTAATTGAAAAGTTTAACAACACTTTCCGATATTTGGATGATATTATAACTTTAAATAATAACGACTTCAATACGTATTATAGGGATATCTACCCTAAAGAACTTACTTTGAATAAAGCCAATTCTGATAATCATCATTGTCCGTTCTTAGACATAAATTTTGATATAACGAATGGTAAATTAGATACTAAAATTTATGATAAAAGGAACGATTTTTCTTTTCCCATAGTTAATTATCAATTTCTGGATGGCGATGTTCCATTAGCACCATCATATGGTGTTTACATAACTCAACTTGTTCGATTTGCTAGAGTATGTTATAACGTTTGCGATTTTAATGAACGGAATCTTTTCATAACTGAAAAACTATTACATCAAGGTTTTCGTTATCACAAACTAGTTAAAACCTTTACTAAATTTTATCATCGATACAAAGACTTAGTTCATAAATACAATGCAACCTGTAAACATCTAATCAAGGCTGGTGTTTCACATCCCTTATTTTACGGTAATGTTTTACATAAGAGTATAAAATACTTAAACTCGCCTAACAAACTTATAAAACCTTTAAATCGTCTAATTCATAAGGGTTATAATTACGGTATTGTCGTCAAGTCATTACGTATGGCCTTCTTTGGTATTAACATTGATTTTTTGATAGGGTCTTTGCATTTTAACTAAACACATTCTAAATTTCTAAAATTTGTATTGCATGGACACGGGTTATGTATTCCGGTATATGTATGAAATCATTATGCTAAACTCCTCACAGGAAGGGATCTTGGTGGAAGCTGTATACTGAGGGTACATAACTTACTTTGTCAGTTGGTAATGGGTCTGGAGCTGGCATGTCAGTTAACTGCTAGTAGTCTCTCGTGATTTCATGTTTATGTCCGTATATTTAGTTCTTTCAGTTAACTGAATTTTACTGTTGTTACGATTGTTTTTTGATTTATCACATTGGCTGTAGGGGGAAGGTTTGGGCCCAATAAAACTAGTTTAACCCCGCCGCAGCAGGTTTGCGCCTGTCCTAAGCCAGGAAACTTATTAAGCCTTTGTGTGTCTTGTCTTTTTTCTAGTTAGTTTACTTTATGTCTATAGGAGTCTAGGATGATGCTTATTTCGCAGAACTTGATTACTTCTTTTTCAGGGGCCGACTCCGACCTGTTGTTGAGTGTGGGGTTTTCTCACCGCTCATTGAAGATCTTATGGTGGCTTTGAGTTGTTATTACTCCCCTTTGGGTCATTGTCTCTTTGACACATTCCCCGTTTCCCTTCTTTTTTCTATTGTGTTGGATGACCAGAAATATTGGAAATCTCAATAAAAAGTCAAATTGTTATGGAAAACGAATAACTACAAAACAATACTACAATGTATATATTTCGTCAAAAGCTCCGCTATTCGCTATTTTTTTAGTTATTTTTATGCCATTTGTATTTCATCTCTAATAAACATGCATGAATTGTATAAAGTAACCTACACAACTTTAAGTTACAGCCATGTTACTGGACCAATACCTTTGCAAGGTCAACATTTAGTGACCACAATGTTTGACACAGAAAAATCATGCAATTCAGAGCAATACGGAATTTTTCAGATGGTTATGTCACATTATATGAAATGAATATTTCCACTTCGCAATTTTTTAGTATTTAGTTGCTTAAGCTCATAAAGATATTTTTTTCGACCAGGCGATTTTCGTTTAGAGAATCATGTCATGATTGAGTTGTATGTAGTACACTTTGCCAATTAATTTCGTGTGTCGGTGATCATTGGTGAAAGCTTCACGACGACTTTAAAATGAAGAATAACAATGACAGTGTCGTTCTATTGTCTTTGTCTCATATAAATTTACCCCATTTCCTTTCATTGTTTATTTGAGACTTGCGTTTGTCTCTCTTGAAGTGTGGAGTCAGTAAAAAAAAACTGTGCGAAAGATGTATGCTTTTTACTTACTAAAGTTATGGTGTACTTGTTCTCGAGTGAAAACCTCATATGGATAGATCATGATACTTTCAGATTTAGCATTTCCAAATGTTATTCTGACTTCCTGTTCATAGTATCCATATCTCACTACTTTATTATGCCAAGTTTTCTTTCAATTGACTCAACGAGTGTCTTGCGGTAGTTAATATTTTGTGATTATCATCTGTAAATCTCGTTGTCGGGCAACGGACTACAGCGAATGTAACACTTTACCAGCCCATTTTATGTTTGTTGACGATTCTGCATCCATGGGGTAATTAAAACTTGGATGTTTGAAGTATGAATGAATCAAACTCTCTTTCTTTAAATTTTATTTGGAATAGTGAGCCAGATAAAATGAAACGAAATTTTGACTCAAGGGAGACTTAGAATCATTTGCTGTATATCTTAAACTAGGATGAATAAGAAGATTTCTTTCCAACTAGGAGTGAAACTGGCAAAAGTTATTGAGACAGTACTTAAATCCTTATGGTGGTGAGAGATCTTTTTTTATTTAAAAAATGAGAAGCTCAAGGAAATATCAATTCATTTTGAAAGATATTTTTCTGGTTTGAGCGAGACTAAACCATATATAAATTTACAATGTTTAGACATTCTAAACTTCTCATCATTATCAGATTTTTCATATTATTCAAGCTGGAAGTTAAAAGGAGTGCATTGTCTGAATGACATTATTAATCTACAAAAAAGAAGATTTTTATAATTTTCAACAGATCAGTCAAAAGTTTTAGACTGCCAATTTTTGAAATATTACAGTCATATTGCTAGTATTCCAAAAGATATAAAACAATTTTTAAAGAAAAAATATACATGTTGAAATTCTGAACACTGTATGTAATGATCTTCTTTATAAAATTGTTCAACAGCCACTGCAAAAAATTCAACAGTGGGATGATTCTTTAGGCATAGAGATTTCGAATTGTGTCTGAATTATTTGGTGTATTAAAAGACTCATGAAAAGACTCAAGATGTAGACAGAAATAAAAGCCCTGTCCTTGATAAACTGGAGTTTTCTTTGTGTCGTATGCGTTTTTGTCACATGTACATTCACTCCATATCCTTTCATTTTTTCCTATCTTATGTGTATAATTTTTATACAAATTTCTTCATAGAATTATTCCAACAAATAGTTTTCAAAACAGATGTAGAAACAGTTGAACACTTGTTCTATGATTGTAGAATTACAAAACTGTTCTAGGAATGTTTTTTTTTTAGAAAATTGAAACTTCATTTTGAAAATGTTATTTTTGATAAAGAAAACATACTTCTTGGTTTTGAAACAGAAACACCATTATTAAACTTTCTTGTTACTATGGCTAAAATATACCTACAACTGTAAGTTGAAAGAAACACTGCAAAATATTATTGAATTTCAGTGCAAAATAGAACAGTATAAATTATGTGAATACCAGATATTTTTGAAAAATAACACAATTCCTAAGTTTGGTACTTTTTGGTCACCCCTAAATGTTAATTTTTAGCAGATTATGATATTCTTAAATTTATGTTACTATTTCTGTAAGAAAAATTTACTTCAACAACAGTTAAAAAGAATTTTACAATGTTGTTCCTATATATATGTGATAAATAAAAGAGGCACGATTGTGAGAAAGAATGAGAAAATATATATCTTGGTTTTTATTCTTGTTTGACTTCCAATTAAATTGTTGTAAAAACTCATAATGTAATTTGAATATATAATATATACATTTGTATGTGTAAAAAAAAAATAGTCAGCAACTTAGTAAAATCCCTGAATACCCTTGTCATGTGATAGTGTACAGGGAATTGTAAATCCTGACTACTAGAAAAAAAAAATAAAAATAATTTTAAAAAACATGGAAGTAGCGTTGTTCGACATCTAGCAATGAATGATTTCACTCAAATCAGAGGTAGGTGCCGTTCATGAGCAAAGCTCATTGTTAAATGCATCACGGTGAATCCATGATGAAGAAAAGCAATAAAAGTGTTGTAATGTCGCTTTGTTATACAATATATGTTTAGAGACTTTGTCTCGTGTGCTTTTGTTTGTTTAATGAGACACGAATTGGTGTGTTGTCCATCAGGTAAATTAATAACTAAATATCGAAGTTACTGTAAATTTATGTTCGGCAGATGGCCATTTTGCCAACTCCACAATTTATGTCTTATCATCGGAGATCAAATCACATTATTTGGAAGACCAAAATTGATTTCATTTTTTATTTAGATAATATTGAATAAACATATGTTTTTATTTATCGCTTGCATTTTTTGCTAAAAAATTACTTGATAACTTAACCACAGAAAATGAACCATTGTACAATTAACATTATGTTTTACACTCGATCTTAGTTATAGTTATGTTTAATAAAATTAAAGGACAAAGACGACGAGCCTTACATCTTGCATTATTTGTACAAAAACGTTTCACATTTGTTTGCAGTTGCAGATTTAGAAATGGTCAAGCACAACTTTTTGAAATCAAATGGGTGAGTATAATTCCTGTAGTCGATTTGTCTGTTTTGTAAATTCCTTTTTGATATAAAAGTTAATGAATATCATTGAATATCAATGTGTATTGGAAGGAAAGGCACAGACAAAAAAAATGTTTTTGACATAGTAGTAAAAAAGTCTCTGAAATCAATCGATGTTTTCGACACGCCAAAAGGATTAAAAAGAAACCATAGTTTGCTTACTTTGGTTGGGACTGCCAGAGCAAGAATCTTTTTAACTGGTTTTAGTTGAACTCTTATAATATATTTGTGAGGTTATCCCGGATGGGCTAAAGGCATAACCAATTATATATATATAGTGTATTGGCAGTATTTGGCCACAGCTTTAATAATAAATAATCATTCATAAATGCACATATATAAGTTAAATATATAGATAATATAAGATATTTACTATGGTGGCATAATTCTGCGCCCTACTTGTCAGATAATTAAGTATAGTTGTCAGATATTTATGTCAACATGTCAGATATTTATGTTGACTTGTCAGATAACTATAATCACTTGTCAGATAAAAAAAATATTTTATTATGTGGTCTATTGACCAGCTAACGCCAATGTCTGCCATCCAAAAGTGCAACATAAATATCTGACAAGTCGACCTAAGTATCTGACAAGTCCACATAATTAACTGAGAAGTCGACATAATTATCAGATAAGTCGGCATAATTATCTAGCAAGTCGACATGTGGACTTGTCAGATATTTATGTCGACTTGTCAGATAATTATGTAGACTTGTCAGATAATTATGTGGGCTTGTCGGATATTTATGTTGACTTGTCGGATATTTATATTGTCTTTTGGATGGCAGACATTGCCGTTTGCTGGTCAATTGACCACATAATAAAATAATTTTTTATCTGATGGCACTATAATACATGTGTTCTGAATTTTAAGATTTCTCTTCAATGGCGAAATTGGAATATTTCTTTGGCCCAGATCATCTATTCAGTGGCCGAGGTTAATTTGTACATGTGCAAAAAAGAAATTAATTGTAATCTGCAAACCAAAAGTTTAGCAATTCTTTTATACATAAACTGTGTACGGTCAGACTGAGATGTTCATCTCCAACAGCTGTAGAATACGACTCCGAATAAATTGAAATCGAGCTTTATTACTTTCCAATTGCTGGTACCGCATGATAAAGAAACAGGACGTTGATCCCTATGAATAAATCCCAAGTTTGCATGCCAATAGCGTTGAATTTCGAGTTTAAAAATGTTGCAAACATTTCACTATACTCAGTGCATATTAGAAGTGCAAACTTGAAACAATGCCAAAATTGTATGTATATCTAAACTGCCGTTTGTGGATCCCTGCTGGACGAAATTGTAACTTCACGGACTTCTATAGTTGTACCATATGCAAAACAGATGTAGCATTCGAACCCATACGAAACATATAACTATTGAAAGTGACGGATCTGCTGCATTCTTTCACCTGAAAAATATAACAAAAAAAAACCCGAAAGAGCCAATTCTAGTATAAAATTGCGAGGTTGGAGGGTGGGAATTTGAATCAATCAGACACGTTTCAGTAGCAGGCCATTTCCATGTATGACGTCACGAGAAAAACGTCATTTGCATATCTAAAGACCAATAATATAATACCCACCGCGATAACCAAATTTAAGTACATGACTTAAATTTTATTAATGTTGTTAGCTTGATGTGAAAACTACATATCCACATGTTGTAGTATGAAATATCTTAACGCTGATTAAATAGCTAATATTCTTTTTTAATAGGCAGAAAGTAACGAGAGTTTGGTATTCTGAGCTTTTTACTGATAGCAAGATTCATTGGCCTAACCCTAATTTATCAGGAAGATTGGATATAATTGAAAGAGAATTATCAGTTCAAAACAGGACAATTTGTACCAGTAGAGTAAATAGAATATATCAAATTAACTTGGAGGGGACTGTGCACACCAGCTGGAAACAGGAAGTTGTGAATGCTATTAGACTTAATTGGATTAATTACAATATAGGTAATATTTTGCATTACAGAATAGTCGATTTAGTGTTAGTCAGTTGTTTAACATTATGTATCGCTGTATAGATCTCTTTTAAAAATTGTATTATCCGAAGTTGAGAAGATGTATAAAGTCAGAGGTATCACCTCTTACAAAGCTTTGTTCGAAGCTAACTTGGATGCAGTGTTAGGCCTCTTGGGATAATCTTCAAGATCTTAAATTTAAGATCTTCAAATGTGGTGATTTTATCTGAAAAAATATATGACATTTGGAAATGGCCATCTACAAATGTAATTTTATTACGATAAATAGAGGAATTACAATGTGTAATAATGATTCATCCGAGAAAACACCCCCTTTAATACCAGTATCCTGTGTCCTTGGTTTTGTTTAGATCAGTTTTATTGATGCCAACGTAAAATATGGATCAGTAAGAAATCTCCATTACAAATTTCACTTTTCTTGACTGCAACGTTCTTTTAGATCATCCATCCTCCGGGATGTAAATATCTCAACTTCGCACGCGTTTGTTCCATTCTTGGCGAGTGTGATGAACGTTACTGTATTATTACTACAATTCTTTTACAATAGGTTACATATTTCAAAAATTAGATACATTTAAGACATTTAAGAATTTTATAGAAGGTATGATTTTGATCATTTGATGTCGACACATAGCGTAAACATCTTAATGCGTAGGACGTTTCTCGTATTCATTTTTACTGAAAGTGTATTAAAAGGGCCAGAAACTGATAATTAATCCAGAAAAAACACTGATTCAGTATGCATTCTTACATAAAAAAGAGTAGCGGTGTAATGGATATTCTGTGTGGAACCGTGAAAGGAGCTTTTTGATTTCTTTTTTACACTTATAGTGGCCTTTCACCGTTATTTAATTTTTTATTGGAATTCATAATGATTCTTTACCCTTTTGAATTTGATTTTCTTCTGTAGTGCAACAGTGTAGACCCCTTAAGTTAGTCGGTAACTTAGCGGCACTGTTGGCCCATGCTTCTAAAACACGTTTATTATTTTTTATTTATTACCAATGGGCCGATGCCTCTGCGGGTGGACTTTTAGTCCCCGAGGGTATTCACCAACCCAGTAGTCGGTACTTCGGTGCTGACCCGAAAACCGATTGTATTGAGACTTGCAATATTAAAATTTTACAAAATTTAGTTTAAAAGTAAGGAGTATCTCTCCAATGCATAGCTCTGTCCTTAGCTCAATTTTGGCTCTTCTATTGAGATCCTTTTGGTTATTTGTTCTCTATCAGCTTTAACATGTTTTTCGGTTAATGGACTTCCAAATGTTTTGGTTTGATCTGCACTGATGAGACATAAGTTGTCGAAATGCGCATATGCAGAAAAAAATTAACAGTAACTTCGGTATTTTGTTATTTATCTCATACCTTTCACAATGTTAGAATTTTTGATCGGCAACATATTTGTCGAATTCGGAGATCGCTTATTCCAACAGACAATAGGGATTCCTATGTGAACTAACTGTGCGCCACTTTTAGCTGACCCTTCCTTTATTCATGTCAGGCCAAGTTCTTACAAGGGCTTACACAAAGAAAACAAAAACATTTAGCCCAGTCCTTTTATTTCAGCTTCCGCTATATAGACGATGTACGTTCTCTTAATAATCCAAAATTTAAGGAATATTTACATCAGATCTTTCCAAATGCGCCAGAAATTAAAGAAACAACTGATACACCTACTTCAGCTTCACGGATCTTTTGTTGTATATTGACAAAGATGGACGTTTGAAATCCAAGCTTTATGACAAGCGTGATGATTTTAACTTCCCAATAGTGAACTTTTCCTTTCTTAGCAGCAATATACCTACCTCTCCAGCCTATGTAGTATACATTTCACAGTTGATTCGTTACTGTCGAGCGTGTAAGTTGTGCAGTGATTTTTTTTAAAGAGCCAAAAACACTATCCCAAAAGCTGCTTAGTCATGGACTTGTACAACCTATGTTAATTTCATCCCTCAAGAAATTCTATGGCCGTCACCATAACATCATTAAAAGATATGACGTGTCAGTATCCCAAATGAAAGTGGACATTTCCAGCTAGATTCACGTCTTCCCGGATTTGACTACCGATTTTGACATTTGTCTAGATTGACTCACTTAGAGTGTGACGGATGCTGTTAACAGAGCAGCACATGCTTACCTTTCCGGACCACCTGATGTTGCTGTCGGTTTTTATAGGAGTTCACACTGGCAGTGCTTTAGTTTTTTGTGTTATCTTGTTAAAGTTTAGTTTTATCTTCGCTAGTGATGTTTCTGGTATCGATGTTTGAATACTACGGTGATTATAAAAGCTTTTCAAAATGAAATCTTGGTACTATTTGAGAGTTAGAGAAGTAACACGTACCATGCTTTTTAATTAGTTTTGTCTCCGGGTTAGAAAATGACAAATACCAATAAACACATATGAATCACTGACTGTGTGACGGGTGCTGTTAACAGAGCAGGATATGCCTACCCTTCCGGTGCACCTGATGTCACTCTCAGTTTCACGAGAGTTCACTCTTTTAGTGCCTTAGTTTTGAATGTTTTTTGTATTTATGTGCTTTGCAGCTGTCTAACACCACTGTTTCCTGTGTTCTCGTTTTGGCCAAGTCTTTGGACTTCGATTTTTGTAAATACCACTCCCATGTTCCTTCGGTATTCTACTGCCGTTGTTTCAAAATAGTAGTCTTGGTCGTGATTTTAGATTCAAGATCCATTGACCTGAACATTTTACAGGTATACCGGCCTTTCACTTAGATTTCAATTTCTACTGAAATACATGATGATTATTTTCCTTTTGAGTTTGATTTTCTTCTGTAATGCAGCAGTGTTTAACCAATATAGTATACTCCTTGAGCGAGCCGACAGCTATATAAGTGACAAGCACTATTTACACATGTTTTTAAAATTCATTTTGACTCATGGCTATCTCAATAGTCGTTTTGCAATAGTTTTCTGTCCTTTTTGGTTTTATTCGTATGTCTATTATACTATAGAGAAACAGGATAGAAAAAAGGGGATTTTGGTGCCCTCAAGACCTGTTAAACCCTTTGGCTTGATTTGGTAGAGCTTCCGATCCAAGTCTGCTGTCCTTTATTTTTGTACTGACTGTGGAGCTCAAAAGAAGATTGTTTCTAGTAATCAAAATTTTCAAAATTTGAAAATCAAATTTACAGTAACTTCGGTATTTAGTTATTTACGAATGCCAACTATTTTTCAGGAGTGAGAAAGGATGCATTGGCAGTTAAGATTCATTCCTGGGATGAAAAATATTTTTCTGAAAGTCGGTAAGATATAAAATATACTAACCCTACGCGTTGGCTTTTACTTGATTTAAGGATGTAGTAAGGTGGGTTTTTTGAAATTCATAAAAGCCATTCGGTTATCTCGCATTTTATCCATTATTACTATGTAATATTTTTTGCCCCATTACACCCAATTTTCCAGTCATCAAAGGATTCAGTGCCTCATTTAAGGCCGTTGAGCAAGATTTCATTAGATTGTAGATTTTCCTTCCATATGAAATAAATCAGTAATGAATCAATGTTATACTCAGGTAAAAGTCCAAGAGAGCATTTCCCGCCATTTTTTTAAAATGTGAAATATCTTGAAAACTAGGTCCATAACCTACCAATAATTTTATCCGAAATCATTCATTTACCAATGATCTTTCTATTTATGGCTTCAATTTAAAATCGTAGATTTATTTATTGCGTTCCAAATAAACAATGAAAGGATATGGAGTAAATGTACACGAGACAAAATCTCTATAAATACATGGTAAAGTAAAGAAATGGAAAAACGCTTTTATTGTTTTTCTTAAAACAAAAACAAGCCTACAACAATGAGCTTTTCTCATACCTCATAGTAAGTTCAAGTTCACAACAAAAAGTATAAACAAAACTGATGTAAAGGACAATATTTTGAATTTCTTAATAATTTTTAGTATGATCGACAAAAGGTTAGCATAGTAATATTTTTGAGAAATATCATAGATATCTTCAAAAGAATCAAATGAAAATCTATATAGTTTACACAAATCCCAGAGTTCAATTTTAATACTATGCCTGTTACTTGTGTACATGGATTTAGTTAGCGTTTTTAAGCAGTATATTTTGTATTTCTTTACTGTCTATTATAAATACATCAACTCAGTTCGTTAAGCAAGATAATTTCACCCCAGTCAGAAAAGTTAGCCTTTGGTTTGGTTAGGCTTGTGTACCCGGAATCCATTCCAGATGAAGTTCGTGCTACTATGATATTTCACGTCAAACAAAAAAAAATATTCCTCGTTTATGACAGCCCGTTCATATAAATACTGTGCGAAAATCAATATCCCATTTCAGATTATATGAGGTTTAATAATTGCAACTGAAATAATTACACTCAATTGAGAGTATCCATCTAACATTCAAAGGCGCTTCCACAGTTTCAATGTTTCGATAACTCAGTTAGTGGCAATGAATATTGTTAACACTTTGAGGGTTGCCATAGACATCGCATTGAACACCTTGCAAGAATTATCAAAAGTACAGGATTCCTTTAACCATATCCCTATCCAGATATATTTTATAAAAATACGATACAGTTGATCGGGACAAATTTACCAGCGCGTAAAGAACAGTCCCATACAAGCCTCAAACCTTCGAACCATTGTGTGAAAAAGTCTGCCTAGCTGACTATCAGTCAATGTTTCAACTATTCCGGGAATATGGTCGCTCTTCTTCAAAAAGATACAGTTAGATATATGTTTTGTTTTAGTTTTTTTTTTCTATTTTAAGGAACACGGCCACCAAGATTAAATATTCTATCTCCTTTTTGAACACGGATTCTTCTGACACTTCACTACAAGAACCAAGTCAAAATGAATTCAACCAGTTTGTACATGTTGATGCTTTACCCTGTAACTGCATTGCACGAAAAATAAGAGAGATCGGTGTAGCAGGACAAATATCAGTGATCAATGAAATTGAAGTTCAAAACATATTTACCCTGCTTTGGATGTCGAAAAATAAAGGTATTATTTTTACTCGTTTCTAATGTTATCATTATTTGAATGTTCTATATATCACATAATTTCTTCGCTTTGTGGAATACCCAGGAATGTTTTTTTAAGATTCATTAATCATTTAAAAAGTCTAATGTATTTTTGAAGCCTTTATTTTTTTTATCTAAACAATCATTTGAAAGATTTATCTTTGTGAGGTCATAATTGACTGATCAATATTCACATAGTCACAAAATAGCTCATTTTCCACGTAAATAATGTTCCATCCTTAAAACGAGATAGCAGAAATGATTATTTAGATTCACGACCCTTCCATCAGTTGTCATATTTGGGAGCAAGAAGCAATGCTTGTCGTTTATATGTTTCAGTTATGGTGTTTTCTTTGGCAGATGGTGTGATCTTTTATACTGATCTGACTGACTTTTATAATTAAAATTGAACATAAGGTATAACACTTCTAAAGAAGCGTCAACGAAGGAATTTTTCTTAAATTTTTGAATTTCATTCTCCAAAATTGTCTTTTTCAGGTCTAAATGTAAAATTCATGACGAAGATAAGAGCCATTTTAAGGGGATATCAAACAGAAGATGGGTAAATAAATCATAAAGTCCGTATCAAAAACAAAATGTCCTATATTCCATATTTCCAAAGTAACCGAAAACTGAACTGTCTTTCCAAAAAAAAAAAAAAAAAAAAAAAAATCAAAAGACACTGACAATAACGGAAACTCAACGAAAAAATTGAATAACGGATATCACGGATAAAGCAAATATAATTCGGCCTCAAATAGATTTGTAGATCATATTAGGGTGGCTATTAAAGGTAATTCGTACTTTCTGTAAGTGTTTCAGTAGCCAGACTGTTTAGGTTACTTATCACTGAATGATCCCACCAAACCATTATTTTTGTAACAACCTCTACAAATGATTTTTGTATACTCAATTTCAATTTGATGGTTTTGCATTGAATCGTTTTCCCTTTATTTTTACTTAACAAATTACAACCATTTTTTAAATAATGTGCATGGTTTATCGATTTGTAATAAATGTTGATCTGCCTTGCATAAGGATTGGTATCGTTTCTTCTTCGATGCATGCTTCTGTGTATGTTTGATTCCTTTTCTGTTGTCGTATGCAGATAAGAAATACCTTACTAAAAACCAAATATTTTTACAACTTTTTGTTTATTGTCTGTCTGTCTTTTTTTCGCTTCTAATGTATGTTTCACTGCCAACCCCTCTTTCCTTACAGTAAAAATTTTTGGTATTGCTCGTTGCCATTTCCGAGATGGCTACTGGCTGCGAACATAGTTTAGCATCTGACTGTAATGCATCAACTATCATTTATAGAAGCTAGAATTAACAATGTTATGAATAAATGCACATGAGACAAAGTCTCTACAAAAAATCTTGAAGTCACCACGAGGCCTTCAACACTGACCTTTGGTCAAAGTTGAAATAATGTCCACAAGTTCTCGATTAAATTTAATGTCTTTGTTAGTGTGGAGCATAGATTTATACTGGATATTGTACACTAAATGGCCACTGACTATAATTGAAATAACAATTTGAATAAACCTTATTAAGCAACTGTCGTGAATCGTCCTCTTTGGATTTTTGCCCGGTTAGTGCAGTCAAGTCCGAGATTGCTTTCTTTACCTATCTGCAGATGGTGTGTTTTAAAGATCTTACCATGTCGACTCTATTCAGAAACATAATTTATGCAAATTGTTATAATGGAAAATCTCCTCCAAAACGTAGAAAGCAACTTGAACCAAGTTGACACTTATCTTCTACAAGAGTATTCCCTTTAAAATCTATTTTTAAAAGAATTAGTTCTTTGTATTTTCTAATAACAATTTTACCTCTATTACCAGTATTACTTAGTAGCTTTTGATGTGCTTGTTTTCCACCTTCAATTCTATGCTTTTGGTACCAAATCGAATATCATTTGGTACTTAAACGTTCTGACAAATAAAGTTCACTTATCTTTTCATTCATGGGCTTTGAGAAAAGATGCCTAAAAGTACTCAATCATCATCTATGTATTTGTATATAAACTTTATCCCATATACATTTTTCCCTTTCTGCACTTACTATTCAGTTTTCTCCAAAGAAGTATGGAGTTCGTTAAAAGATTCTCAGTTCTTAAGATGTTAGCTCATGCTTCAGGCACGGCGTAATTGTTCAAGCGAAATTGTTCACATATAAATACACCCTCTGATTTAAAATTTTGGCTTAAATCAAAGTTTTATTCTTACCATATGTAAGTATACTGCCGATATCTCCCCATTTATTTGCCAAGTATTCTTAGAATCAACTCGATAAGGACCATGTGCTCTTCTATATGTTGTATCATGTTTTAGTCCCTTTGACATGGATGACAAAACAACGGCAGTAGAATACCGAAGGAACAAAGCACAAGATTACACAAATCAAAGTCCAGAGACAAGGCAAAAGCAAGAACACCAAAAGACGAAAGACCAAAGACACCACATGCCCACAAAACACACGAACGTTACATATACAACACAAAAAACTAAAGCACTAACAGTGTGAACTCTCAATAAACAAGAGTGACATCAGGTGCCCCGGAAGGGTAAGCATGTCTTGCTCTGCACACAGCACCCGTCACACGGTCAGTGAGGTATATGTTCTGAAACATCTGTTAGGTAACTGATTGGTTATTGTCATTTTCTAACCCTTAGACAAAACCAACTAAAACCATGGTACGTGTAACTTCTCTAACCCTCAAACAGTACCAAGGCGAAATTTTGAAAAGCTTTTGTAATCATTTTAGTATTCAAACGTGGACAAGGACAGATCGGTACCACAGACATCACTAACGAAGACAAAACTAAAATTTAACAAGACAACACAAAAAACTAAAGCACTGACAGTGTGAACTCCCATAAAAACCGAGAGCGACATCAGGTGGTCCGGAAGGGTAAGCATGTCCTGCTCTGTGCACAGCACCCGTCACACTGTCAGTGGGTCAATTCAGGGTAAAGTCGAAACCGGTAATGTCAAATCAGGGAAGACGCGAATCTAGCTGAAAATGACAATGTTTGTAATGGTACTTTGCTTGTAATTTTTATGTTTGTTGATGATCCCATATCAATGGATGTAGAACATGGATGCAGATTTGTTCGACATCCAGCAAATGAATTCCGCTCATGCCGGTGCAAGGGGTTTGTGAACTTACTATTAGTTATGAATGTTTGCTCATTGATGAGGGCCTTGTTGTGACATTTTGATGAAAAACAACAATGAAAACGTTCTTCCATTCGCTTAATTTGACTATGTATTGGTAGGGGTTTTGTCCTATGTAAATTTAATCCTTATCTCTTATTTTTACATTTATAGACGAAATGCTGCAAAATTACAATATTATGTATCTCCAACTATAAATGGAAATTATGTGGACGAAGATGATCTCGATGAACCATCATATGGGACACTACAAATAACATTGCAAAACAATGTACCCGGATTGATAGTTGAAAACAAGCCATTGGTTCCAACATCTGATGAAGACAAGAGTAAAGGAAATGTTGTAAGTGTTGAAATAGAGTCGTTTCTATTGTTTTATTTACATTAGTGGTGTTAAAATAGACACAAAAGATCATACCTTTCCTTTGAATGAAATCTTGCATTCCTTAAATTATAAAATGTTGGTAAATCGTATCTAGGCTCACTTCCACGGCACTTTTTAAAGTCTGAATCTTTGCAGCAAAAATCATTTAAGGGACAATTACTATGACAATACAATATTAGGTAAACTGTCTGGGCATTATTGCCAGAACTCAAAGCTTTCCAAATAAATTCGCAGTCGTCAAAACAGTGTCTTGACCTATTAACTAAGAAACATGAAAGCCTGACACGGTAATGCCTATTGTTATTTAGTACAGGAATAAATGGTCATTGTGATGATGATGAACAATTTTAATTATTTAGATACAACTTTGACTGTATTTTACAAGATGTCATGTGAACTTTGAAAAATTCTGGTATTCTCCAGAATTTCTATGTTCTAAGCAAATAGGAGAAATGACATATCCATTTTGAGAATCGCTTACTTTAATCCCCGATTATTTTTAGAATCTTACAATATCTAAATTTTTGTAAGTTTGTTGAAAACTAAGGAGTATATCCCTCATGCAAAGCTCTGTCCTTAGCTGATTTTGGTTTTACATTTAGATCATATTGGTTATTTGTTCTCTATCAGTTTTTAAACATCTTTGAGTTTTGGTCTTCCAAACGTTTAGATTTTATTTGCACTGAAGAGACATAAGTCTGCGAAATGCGCATATGCAGTAAGTAAATTCACAGTAACTTCGGTATTTATTTATTCAATCCTTCCAATTACCAATCATGTACTGCTTCGTGGTTATAAGCTAAATAATTCTTCTTTACTTGAGGTTTGAACCATTACAATGATCTAAATGTATCAATTATTAAGGAACTAATTGATATTGATACTAAAGAGATTACAAAAGCTTTTCAAAATATCACCTTGGTACTGTTTGAGGGTTAGAGAAGTTACACGTATCATCGTTCTTAATTGGTATTGTATCAGGGTTAGAAAAATGACAATTACCAATCAGTAACCTTACAGATCATTTAAAACATATGCCTTACTAACCGTGTGACGGGTGCTGTGCACAGAGCAGGACATACTTAACCTTCCGGAGCACCTGATGTCACTCTTGTTTTTTGAGAGTTCACACTGTTAGTGCTTTTGTTTTTTGTGTTGTATATGTAATGTTTGTGTGTTTTGTGGTCATGTGGTGTCTTTGGTCTTTCGTCTTTTGGTGTTCTTGCTTTTGCCTTGTCTCTGGACTTTGATTTGTGTAATTTTGTGCTTTGTTCCTTCGGTATTCTACTGCCGTTGTTTTGATACAAATATGAAATTATTTTAATTTTTTCAGATTTGAACATCCTGTTCTTCGCAAGTGAAATATTATAACGTTCTTCAGTCTGTTTTGTTTCAATCTAAGAACATATATCTTTTTATAACGTTCGACTACAAAAGACAGAAAAGAAGTAAACTGCTTCTTTATATACTAAAGTTAGTTTACTTTATGTCTATAGGAGTCTAGGATGATGTTTATTTCGCTGGACTTGATTGCTCTTTGTTCAGGGGCCGACTCCGACCTGCCGTTGGGTGTGGGGTTTTCTCATTGGGTGTGGGGTTTTCTCACCGTTCATTGAAGATCTTATGGTGGCTTTGAGTTGTTATTACTCCCCTTTGGGTCGTTGTCTCTTTGACATATTCCTCGTTTCCCTTCTTTTTTCTAAATATTCAATTGTAAATTAAGATATTTTGTGCTGTGATTGTAAGAATCGAATTTACATTATCTAGGAAGCCTGGATTATCGTTGTTGCTGTTGCAGCTGGTGTACTTGTATTTGTTGTGCTGGTAGCTGTAACTTTACTGTACAGACGATGGAGGTAAATAATGATAAGGGATGGATCAAGTGACATATTTCAAATATGGTGTCTTCTTTTTATATTCTGGCTTTTTGCATTGCGTTTCTAATGTGGAAAACATTTTTTCAAGCTTTTAAATTTTGGTCCGAACTCGGATTCAAGATTCATTTTTATACTGGGTTGATCTGTTTTTCTTTCTACTGTCTACTTGTACTGTATGTTTGCCTCTTGTATTGTGGCCCTTCAGAATTCTGTTTAGTAATTTTGTTATTACCTCCATTTACAAATATACTACTCAACAAAAGAAGCGATACACAGATTTTATCAAAAATATTTTACTTTCTGACAGATAACTCAGATAGACAGATAAACCATAACTCATGGAGAAAATGTATTGTTTGCACGTTACATGTAAAATTATGCCAAAAATCGCCATTGCAATTCCTGAAAAATCTCCGGTCACGGTCAATGTCATAATGCAGAATTTCCATTTGCAGATGTAACCATTCAGTATGTCCACATATTCCTTTCAACAAATCGTCATTTTTGAACCGAATGAATTGAAAATTTGTTGTCATGACGACCATGAATTCCGAACTAACGTTCTCGTAATTGTACAACAAGTGTTACAGGATACTGACGTTGCGACGTCTCACAGGACCTGCTGTACCGTAATTTATGATTTGAAGAGCATGTTTCCTTAAGTTAAATCAGTAGTCTCAAGTTTGTTCTTCTTTTCAGATGACATTGAATTGTGAGGGCAAAAATCAATATTGAAGGTGTGACCGCTCTTAGTCATTGTTCACATTGATTTTGGATTGAACGGGGCAACTTTTTTGTCAGGATTGCAAATTGTTTACCTTACGAAGTGTCTGAATTCTTGACATCAAGCAAATTAAGTTATCAATCAGTTAACAGAAAACTCGATCATCGGGCAAAAAACTACCATTCCGGATTTTTATCGTATCTGTTTCGATATAGATTTGAAAATGGAGTAATCAAATTCATTTTGGTGTTGAATACATTAATACACTAAAAAGAAAGGAAGTTTAAATTAAGAAATACAAGAATATTTACAAAAATAACAGTGTATCGTTTCTTTTGTTGAGTAGTAGGTGTAATTCTTTATACAAAATAATTAATCGTTCTTGATGACTGAAGTTTTCAAGGGTTGTTGAGCATCCATAAGTTACAGTAGAACAAAATCAAAGTACGTCACATTTCATACGAAGGCTAAATATTCGATTATTTTAAAAATAGATTTGCAGCTTAGTATTATAAAACATTTTTTTGCTTTACGAATTCAGGGGTATATATTTATTTTCATTGGCCTATCCGTGTTCCAGCTCAACTGACGTCGGGTCACGAGAAAACATAATTTGGAGAGTGAAATCAACGATTTACCAAATCATACTTCTACATCTCCTAAACTGACGCGAACGTTCCGATTGATTATTCAATTTAGAAAAAGGACATACAATATTTATTTCTCATTTGTAATTGATATTTAAGAAAACTGCTCAAAATGTCGAAATGCCATAAACAGAGGAAGACTCCATGCTGCACAAAATACATGCATAAAAACTGTTATTTTCAACAAAAGCCTCTGGTGTCTGAGAATGTAATTATTATGTTATCTTCCGTCGACTTATTACATTAACTTCGGTACTTTGTTATTTACTAATCTTTTTTTATTTGCTTCAGACACCAAGAGTCCCGCACACTTAAGCAAAGCATAGATGAAACGGATGATTTCGACAAAGAACACTTTTCTGAGCAACCCGACTTTGACAGTCCGAGGTTTAGCTTTAGCGAAAGCAGTTATGGAGAAAACGAACGAAAGAACTCCTATGATGTAAACTCATCATAATGAAATGTTAGAATGAAATTTGGGCAAAACCTCAGAGCAAACTACAATAGTTATATGGTATCGCCATTGAGATTAACAAAAGGATTACAATTGTGGTAGTGGCTAATAATATGAATATGATGTTTTTTTTCAAATTTGCTTTGGAATTTTTAAATTCTGTTTAGCTTTAATGTTTGTTCATAAATGCATAATACAACTAATTTGCACTTTTACTTTATACTTTTAAACAATAGAAGCATTTTATTAGTTTTTATTTGTTGAAACGCTTTGATGTTGTATTAATATTGGTAATGCAAGTGTTCAGAACGCACTTAAGTATTCAGTATTTTGACTATGAATATACTTGATACTAATCAATTCGATCAAGAAAGCGTGTAGGTTACCCTCATGTGTATACACATTTCCTTTAAATAAAGATATGAATATATAAAATCAAATGTAGAGTTCAATGGACTCATGGACTATTTAATTTATTTATTGATTGATGTTTAAAGCCAACATCAGCAATTTTTCAGCTGTATCGTGGCGAGAACTGTTAAGTATAATGAACAATTATTTGATTATTTGAACATATGGACATTGACTTATATAGACATAAAATCTCAACTTTGAACAACTTGTAACTTTTTCAAAATCTGAATCAATTTTGTCGTTTCTTGTCTTTTCCAACAGATGACGTTGTATTTGAACATTTTTTTTCATAAAATTGTACAAAAAAGACAACAAGGAGCACCTACAATGACCGAAATTTCAATCACAATCCACAATTTGCCAGAAAACTGCAATGAAAGACAAAGTTTTAGGTAAAGGTTTTGTTGGGAAAGTAAGGTTACGTTCATTAAAGTCGTCAAGATTGAAACAAACATGTTCGATCATAAAAGTTGATATAAGAAATAAAAGGGACAACAGGAAATACCTACAATGGCTGAAAATTATAATTACATGCCACAATCTGCTAGGGAACTACACAAGAAAAACACAAATAAGACAAAAGACAATAGGAACTCGGGACATTAACACACCTTTTGGACGGAGCTAGGGGAACTTACCGGTTAAGAAAAAGGGATGGAAGGACCGTGACCAGGCATTTTATTCAGCGAGAATTCGGAATTTACGCTTAGCGGGATCCGGGATTTGCGTTGTATTTTTTGGGAATCGGGATTTGACAGTTATTTCCTCGGGATTCCGGGACCATACCCCCTCTTACCCAAACTCAGAAAAAAATTGTTTTTACAAGAGTCAAAGATGAAAACTACATCCATCAAGAAAGGGCAATGTTTAGACTCAATGTTTCCTATACTTGTGGATATATGATCACGTAAAAATGTAGGGGTGGTTAGTGGTAATATTCCTGTGATTATCATTGAAAATTGAAATAAGTATATTATTGTTTCTGTAATATTGTTCATTAAGATGAACTTCAGTGTTGTGTGTGCTGGTAGGAAATAAATAGACTAAGGAACGATATCTTGGAAATATTGGCTACATTACTGTATAGACTTTTAGATGAAGACAACTCCTTATCAACATTGAATGAACATAGAATTAAACTTTAGATATCTAGACTCCTTCTCCGTTTAAGACATCTGAATGCTGATATTTGGGCGTTCATTCAATTTCATTATTTTACAGATACCATCTCAAAATTAACATCACTACTTAAGAAAAGTATGTAGATGTAAATGGGATAAAATTTTATGTTTTTTGTTTATCGGACGAAGAAAAGTATTGTCATCGCAATATTTAGTTATTCAGATCATTTTAAACTCTTTTAGTTTTAGCTGTGGGGTTGCTCACTGCTGGAACTTCATTTCTGTTTTCCTTTGTATACAACAACAATAATGTCAATACTATTTAATACATATTTACCTCTTTCCTGTCACAGTTTATTTGTGAAAAAGAATTCTCGGGTTTGATCTTGAGGGGGTAGACCTGGGGTATGGGGAGATAACTCTGTTTTCACTTTTCTGGTACTTTAAAAGATAAAAAGAATATTTACCATAGGTATGATTAGAATATTGAAATTGTCATATCTTTTCACACAGCAAATATATCTTCATTTGGTCATGAAAATAACCACCCTACAGCCAGTTATTTATAACGAGTAAATAAATCCAACTTTTTTGGCAACTATATCTAAAAATAATGAAAATATGTAAAAATCAATAAAAGTCAGGTTTCTTGCAAGAAAGGTAATTTCAAGCAGAGATTCGGCAATTTTGTTTTACACACTTAATTTTAAAATTTGAAAAAATGGAACAGTAGATTTTTCTAAAATATACTTAAATATACTAGTTTTCTTTCTTTTTTCAGTTTTTGGTGAAAAATTAAACGACTCCTTTTAGAAAAAGTGTTAAAAACTGATCAAAACAGAGAAAAAATTTCAGCATATACTATTTAGAACACCCTTGTTTTTCATTTCAAACTATTAAAATTTACTGTCATTATTCATGCTTACTTTCACACATGGTTTTGATACAGAATTCTGCATTTGAAATTATTTTATATCAAATAAAATTTTAATAAGAACTGATTCTATAAACCAAAATCAAGTCCTGAACGGACCAAATAATATGAGGATATAGGGTATCTTTGGTGACATTTAGACAGAAAACGGGACGGTGATTTTTTTTTTTGAAAATGGCTTGAACATGTGTTCTTTTAATACCGAAAATATTAAAAAGATAAAAGAGTGGAAAATTTTAGGCTTACCCAGGTCTACCCCCTTAAATAAACATAACTGGATTTCTAGAATGTTTTTAAGCCCTTCTTATACTGGACAAAAAATTCTGTGGGCGCTAATTTTCTTATTTACTTATATGGAGAATTCCAGATTGGAAGCGGACAGAAGCACAATTACACTTCAGCACATAGTCATATTTGTATAGAAATAAACACCAGCAGAAGCAAATGTTCTCAAAAATCTTCGCTGAAGCAGACATCACGAGTTTATTACACAATGATTTTTACCTTTAAAAGGGGCAATATCGATTCCATAATATAATATAATATAATATAATATAATATAATATAATATAAGGATTTATTTAAATCTTAGCTTTGTTTTTTACCCCATATATCTTTGTTTTGTTGATATCATATTTGCTGTTTCTTTTGAAAATAATAGCTATTTAATGATAAATTAATACACAAAATGTCTAAACCAAATATTTATGATTTCACCCACCCTATCGCGTCAGTTATTCCCAGCGATATGAAATGAAAATTAAAATGTCCATTTGATGACTAATCCGGGTAAATAACTTCCCCGGAATGTTCAATACTAGGGTGAAAAAGCATCTGGTCTGTTTGGGCATGATATCTCATTGTACTTAGGTTAATACCAAAATTTACTATTAATTTAGTCAACAAAACAAACACTTGACAAATTGGTAGGAGTAAAGTGACAAGGGACGTTTACTTTTATATGATCGTATCTATGTCGCCATTTTCTTTATCTTTAACTATCAAATATCACGGCGGTGAAGTCTGGAAGATAGAAGTGACAAATATAAATTGTTATTCATATATTTGTCCTTCTCAGACACAGTAGCAGGAGTATGTAGTCCAATAAAATAGTCATTTTGGGCTTCATAAACTGTGTATGCAACATAATATTCAAAACAATATACTCTACCAAAACGTAATAAATACTAGAATGATATCAGTGATGGCATTTTGTGTTCGGTACGACTTTACAACGGAGTATCGGCAGGCCTGGTGAACCCTGTATTGAAAATGACTTTATAATATTGTTTTAAAACTTTTTCACACCATGTCTTGTTTAAGTGCACCCATGCAGTGTCTTCGTTTTTCATTCTTGCACAATTAAATCATGTAGTTCATACATGAGACTATATCTCATGTGTACACTTTGTTATTAACTATTATCTAAATTTATGTAAATTCTAAAACTAAGGCTTAACTCCTTCCATCGCAGTTTTGTCCTTAGCCATATTTGATATTACCGATTATTCGGGTTTCGTTTGGTTTATGCATTTTTGAACATTTTGTTTTTAAATCGTGGCTATTATATGTTTGGGTTCTAGTGCAGCTGATGAGGAATTAATTTCCGAAATGGCCATACAGCTCATTAAAATTAATTGCAGTTGGAGTTAACATATGTGTTATGGTCTCATGTTTATTTACTCCATATCCTTCCCTTAAATATTTGATTCATTGCGCGTGAAAAAGCCCGAATAAAAGAAATAAAAAAACTATAGTATGATATTATGGCCTTGTCTATTCTTTGAAAAAGAAATGGACATTCATTTTTAAACAAAAAGTGGTACAAAAAAAGAAATAACATATTTATTTTACGTCTTCACTTCTTGACTTGACTTATCATCTCCACATATATTTTACATAAAGCAACAGTTCATATTAAGTGAAATTAATATAAATGATGTTTTAAAAGGGTGTCTTTTGTTTATTTACGTAACAAAAAAATAATTGATAACAACACGAGGAATGTATGGAGTACTTAAATAATAAATCAAAGTGTAATACCAACTCTCACTATTATTTCAGTAAATGCTTTAGACTTTAAACACTGAAAAAACTTTGTCTCCTTATATTGTTTCAATAAAATGGAAACACAAAACATATGGACAAACACAGGGCTCTCGTCAAGTTTATTGTAAGAAAACCTGGCAATATAAAATAGTGAAATGTGGGAACTATAAAACCAGTGACCAGAATAACATTTGGTAATTACAAAAAAAAGTAATAAAATGCAAACATTTGAAAGTATGATAGTGTATCAATATGATATAGTGTCTCAAGAACAAGTACATCATAACTGAAATATAGAGAGATGTAAAATTATGGATAACAGGAAGCACCTACAATGGCTG
>MJUU01030063.1:120168-146339 GCA_002080025.1 Modiolus philippinarum
CAACAACAATTATGACTAAGTTTGGTTTCAATTGGCCTAATAGTTTCAGAGGAGAAGATCTTTGCATGTGTTTTCCAATACTAGATCAAATGTTAAACTAAGTTCCCATCTAGAATGAGGTGAAGACTTGATAGACAATTTTTCTAAAGGGGACCACCCGTGAAATATTGTGACCAAGTTTGGAACCAATTAGCTTTGTTGTTTCAGAGGAGAAAATCTTTGAATGCTTTCCCATAGGGGCCAATGTTAAACTATGTTCCCCGCTGGGGACCATCTTGGGTGGGTTGCAGATTTTTCAAAGAGGGCCAACTCAGGACTATTGTGTCCAGGTTTTGTTCATATTGGCCAAGTAGTTTCAGAGGAAATATTCTTTGAATGTGTTTTCCTATAGGGTACAATATTAAACTAAGTTCCCTGCTGGCAGCCATCTTGGATGATGTGCAGACTTGCCAAACATATTTTTTGAAGGGCACCAACCAAGGACTATTGTGACCAAGTTCGGATAAAATTGGCACTGTTGTTTCCAGGAAGATCTTTGAATGCTTTAATTCCCATAAGGTCCAATGTTAAACTATGTTCCCCGCTGGCGGCCATATTGGATGTGATGCAGACTTGCCAAAAACATTTTCAAAGGGGCCAACTAAAGACTATAGTGACCAAAGTTGCTTCCAATTGGCCTAATGGTTTTCAGAATGCAATCTTAGAAAATGTTTTCCCATAGCTTCAAATGTTAAACTATCTTCCCCGCTGGCGGCCATCTTAGAAAAGGTCGGAGAACTTGACCAAGTTCAATAAAATGTAGACCTTGACATGCTGAACATTTTTGTAATTGAAACTTGACCTCTATCTCAAAGCGTTTTTGAAGTATAGGACAAAAAGTATAAAATCACGAAAAATTTGACTTATAAAGAGCCATAACTCGTATATGGGTACTTGGATTTTCCTCAAAATTTCTATGAAGGTAGATCTTGACATGCTGAACATTTTTGCAATTTAAACTTAACTTCTATCTGTTATAGTTTTTATAATAAAAAATAAAAAACATAAAAATTTTGAAAATTTTATGGAAAAAGGGCAATAACTCTAGGATAGGTCATCAGATTTTCTTCAAAATTTCAGGGTGGGTAGATCTTGTCATGCTGATCATTTTTACATCGTCAGATTTTTGATATCTGTAACGGTTTTTGAGTTATTTGCCAAAAAACTGCAATTTACCCTATGTTCTATTTTTAGTAACGGCAGCCATGTTGTTTGACCTAGGACAAAGAAAATAACAAATTTGACACAAGATACCCTGGTGATGATGCAGTTGAAGTTTGGTTTCATTTGGCCCAGTGGTTTCAGAGGAGAAGATTTTTGAAAGTGAGCTAACGACGGACGGACAGACGGACGGACGACGGACAGACGGACGGACGACGGACGCCAAGTGATAGCAAAAGCTCAGCCTGGCATAGCCAGGTGAGCTAAAAAAGAAATAAGAGGTGCATAATTTGTACCCATAGGAATACATATGACCTGTTGATAAATAGTGTTGCCAAAACGAACAAAAATGTTGTCTAGCAAAAGATTGAGTGCGTTCATCATATCATCACATGTCTAGGAACAATAATTGTTGTATGTAATATTAAAGAAGAATAATCCTTGCTTTTTGTTAGATCAAAAGAACTGCAGACAAAAAAAAAAAAAAATATTGAAGACCTTTTAATAAGTTGTGTCCCCATTTGGATTTTATCAGCTTATCTTGTGTGTAAGGGTAGTGTAGAGTGTGGAAAAAATCATTACTGTCGATGGATGAGACTGGTCTTTGAATTGATTGTAGTTTATCTAAAATTTCACATTAATTGTTCACACTCCTTAGTAATTTATACCAGAATTTTTAATAAGTTTTTCACAGTATTTAATAACTTACTCCTTTATAAAAGTAAGTGAACTAGTTAAATGAATGAATAAATTAGTACTACAACACTTACAAGATGCCAAAATAAAACGATGTTTGAAGGGCTTTTTGTGAAGCTTAGGAATCCAGTACATGGTAGGCAAGGTATTACCTCTAGGTGGAACTTTAAGGGGATACGATACACTAAAGATCCTGAACTGATTTTTTCGTGAAATTTTGAAATTACGTCAATTTGAATATGCTCTTTCCAAATCTGCAAAGAAAAATATACCTTCATGATTTCGTTTTTGAGATAATTGCGATTCAAAATTGCCCATTTTCCAAATTATTGCGTCAAAATTGTATTTTTACAACAATTTGTAAAATGTCATAACTTTTGAACGCATTAAGCTAATTGCTTCCGGTTTTTTGCTACAGTTTCCTGAGATATTTCTACAGAAGGCAAGTATACATTTTAAAACAAAATTTCAATATTTGTGGTTCGAAATTGACATTTATGTTCATATTTATAGAACAAACTTTCATTTCCCGTAAGTAAAATTTCACATAGAAAAAAATTCTGAACTGATTTTTTCTTCATAATTTCCAGAGATATCCGTGAAACATCACTCTTTTAAAATTCGCTTTGAAAAATGGGGGTCCATGCGCTTATTTTAAAGCTACAGAGAGAAAACTGTCATTTTTTTATCACTACAAATGAACATTCTCGGTTTTGGCGCGAAATGACGTTACATTACATTTGCTCGAAAAAACGTCGTAAAGTTATGTTTTCTCGCATATATAAGTGTTGCGAAAAAGAACAGAATTTAATTTGATTAAACAGAAAATAAAAGACATCAAACAGATCAGAGAATTTATCCTGTGATTAATGATTACTTGCGTCTAAAGAGATGCACAAAGATCAGTCGAATACCTACCAGACCCCGATTATCCAATTCTGCCGCTGTTCAAGTATATAGATCAATATACAGTGATCGATTCCCTGGTTTCACTTATCGCCCTTTAATGTTGGCTTAAGGGGCTGGGGTAGGAAGGTTTTGATCCCGATTTCCCGAGAAAGAAAATGTACGATTCCCTCAGTCATCCCGAAAAATGAAATTGATCGAATCCCGTTCCTGCTAAGTGTTTTTCTCGAATCCTCTGTTAAATAAATGACATTCCCTGTTGTTCCGAAAAAAACATACCGATCCTCATTTATCATGCATGTCAAGGATGTATACTATTTAGATATCTAAATATACGTCCTTGTGCATGTGTATCGTGATTATGCCTCTTCAATATCATACCCTCGTCTATTATTTATTGATAATACATTGTCATTGTCATGCATTTGGTAATAAAATATGCTTAAAATAGATAAAGCATTTTGTATTTAACCCATGAAAAAATTGTGATATAAAAAGCCTTTTTTACGGGATTTTTAATTTAATTTTCTAGGCATCTTCTAAAAATTCAAACCGTAAAATGCCGTGAAATTGCCCCGAAAAAATGATTCTTTTGTAAACGATGCCGTAAGATTTTCGCTATCAGGTTTCAATTTTAGAAACATGTCAGTCTTGAGCTGCCACGTTCCCTATTTCGTTATGAACATTCATATAAGCACATTGATTTTATCATAGATTTATTAAACATGCTTTCACAGACATTAACCTGTCCGCAATTCGCAAAGTCCGGTGATTTATGACGTTGCGCCCTAATCTGTGACGTCGCGAAAACAACATTCCAGATCCGGCGATGTTATTATCTGCCCTTGGTACTGTATCGTATCCCCTTAAGCTTTTCTGTATCCTGATAATGCTGTTTGGTTAACGTTTTTTTGTCCTAATTGGTACGCCTGAAAGTGTTTGACTTGTCCAGTTCGTATTGTTGGACATCGATAGAGTATTTTTATCAGTGTTTGAAGCCTTGGCAACAGGTACGAACACATATGTTTTACCAAGATCCTTCACTTTTGACTTAATTCTATTTCGTCAGCTGAGGAGGTGACTCAATATAATTATCTTTATAAAAATCTATTCTGTTAGTGACCTTTGTAGTAATTTTATCTTTTAAATATATTAAAAGCATGTTTGTCTGCGCTTTCTCATTTGCATCATTTTTGGTACAATAATAGGTAACTGCGTCTTTAATTATATCAGTTTATTTCAGAAGGTGGGCGATATTTAAGCCCTTTTCTAAAGAATCGTCATACATTAATTTACATTTTTATTGACAATGCTACCTCATATATCAATTCGTACAAAGCTTTTTTATGTAGCAAAAAAATTCTCGCTCTATTACCAACATCCCTCTCATATACCCGTCATTTCTCATTTTTTGTGTTGAACCCTTGTTAGATTATAAAATCTAACTCGCACGGCCCTTGTGTCAGTCTTTCTCTCATAAATACTCTTTTTATTCTAAAATCCCCTGACAGTGTGACTCTTAAGTCAATCTCTTTTTATGTTGTCTCGTAATAGACCCCACCTGGCCACTTATGTTTTAAGTTTTTTTTCTGTATTGAATCCTCTTTTTACTATTCAATTACATTAACAAACATATCAGCTTTAATGTTTATCTCTTTCTGTATTGCACCCTAGTCTAACCAAAAAACCGTATTACCAAACTTCTGAACACTATGCCAAAACACACATTTCGTAAACCTACCTGCCCACTAACTCCCATTTTGACATTTTGTTCTTAGTGGACTGATTTCAAACACAATTTTCTGGCTATCAGATAATGCTTTTCTAAATGTATATTCTCAGTCCATAATGGTGATTCAATCAGCAAATATAATTAGCATACCGAGGTGATGGAACAACTGTCCAGTTTACTAGTATAGACAATGTGACTTATAAATTTGATGATGAACATTTATATCATCTATGTTTGAGTCTCTTCTAAAATATGTTGTTTTAAAGTGCTTTTGTCAATCACTCAGAGGTTTCATTTAAATCTCGGTTTCAACTTCTTTGCGAAATTTTCGATTCATTATGGTTTAAATCTTGCAGTATTCTTTAGTTCATTTTCATTACTGACAGAAAGCATAAAATATTATGAATGAAAGTTACCCAAAATATACAAAGAAACGGTTAAAAAATGCCCTGAGATATGCATAACAAAAATTATTTAAAAAAGTTAAACTCAAAATATTGTTTTCCTAAAAATGCAACTACAACTGAGTTTATTATTGATTTTATTTTCTTCATCTGCTTTTCATAATTTATTCTAATGCAACATTTATATAACGAAGGTTTTGATTGGTCAAAACTGACCGTCAATTCCACCACGCGTACGCGTCGCCTATAAACTGCATTTTGACTGTCAAATCTACGATTGACGCCCTCGGGTATTCAAATAATGTACTGTTATTGCTTAATTTTACTAAATACTTTAGTCTCTATTTGTTTTTGATGTTCGCATTACTTAAGGCCCTCGGGTGAATTTGTTATTAAAAAGCTCACTTGCAATTGAATTTTGATATTTTAAGTACTTAGTTTTTAACTGCACTACTGAAAAGACATAAATTATGGATTTCCTTTGTTTGGATTCTAGTGCTGCTGGTGGGGGGGGGGGTGGGTTTCCGAGATGGCCATACGGCTCGTTGGAGTTGTTGCAGTTAGAGTTAACATATGTGTTATGGTCTCATGTTCATTTACTCCATATCCTTTCGTAAAATATATAAGTTGTCAGAAAGGTTTTCTGCAGAACCGGAATTTACACAGTCTCGGAATTTGTTTATTTAATTTGATTTTATGTAATTTGAACATTCAGGTAAACTCTCCTTTTTGAATGGATACCTAAAAACTGTGATGAGTTACTCAAACATCGAAAATAATTGTTCATTCAAATAAAAAAGTGGAAGTTAAAGAGAGGAATCAATACAGAAAAAATGTTCAGATATACAGAGACATGCAACAAGTAAAAAACAAAATAAAAAAAAATATGGTTAAGTCATTTCTTATTTGATTTTTCACTGTAAAAAAGGGAGAAATTCATGTAGTTTATTACAAATTTTGATTCATTTTGCAACTTGTAGTTTTGAAATTTCAATAATTTAAGCAAAAGATAAATTGTTATTGAAGAAAATCCTGGATCAATTATGATATGGGCAAGTAAAGATATGTTGTCATATTTTTACATTGACAAGTTAGAAAAGTAAGTGAGAACCAAACCGTTAGTCTAAAAAAAACAATTAAAGGACAGTGGCAACGTCGGAAAAAACAAAGAAACAAAGACAAGACATAACATGACCACGGTACAGAAAAGAAAATGAAGACACACATATATACAAAAATGAACAACACGGTTTGAAATTCATATTCAAATAAACAATAAAAGTTTATGAATGTCGCTTTTTCAACGGTGCAAATTTTTGTGAAATCGGATATAAAAATGACATCATTAAAAATTTTGTAAAAAAAATGTGGTTTAATGAAAAGAGAGAGTGACCGTACATATAACCAATCAGTTTAAAGGACACTTTAAGTAAATTGAGTATTTGTAAAATTTACTGACCGTGTATATATACCATATAAGGTCATTTAACAGACAGTGTAATTTATGATATCAACTTGCTTTTTGGAAACTAAGAAGTATATCGGTTGTGCGCAGATCTGTCTGCTTTGGTGTTAAATTCAGTTCTACTAAACTTTAAGATGCTATCTTATTTTCCAATATTAATTTCTACTAGCATTATTGAAAAGACTTTGTTGAAAACTTTATCTTGGTTGGTAAATACCGTTTCATAAATTATAACCAATACATTTATTCTCACATAGACACATCCGCTTAATAGAAGACATAAAACATTAAAATCATTTCCAAAAATGATCGATTTATTGCAGATCTAAATGCTGAATAATGACTCCTAAACGATTTTTGTCTTTTTTAGGTCGACGTTGTGATACTACAACAATCTGTGACGTTCGATGATGATCAATATTTATCATGTAAAAACAATGGTTGCCGTTACAATGGAACATGTGTTGGGAATACATGCAGTTGTCCGTTGGGTTATACGGGTGCTTTATGCCAAACTGAAATTTTAGAATGTCTCAGCCAGCCATGTAAAAACAATGGAATATGTAATGATCGAATAGGTAGTTTCAAATGCACATGTCCTAGTGGATACTCTGGCTTGCTGTGTGAAATCGAACCAGTGAAAACGACTCCTAAACCAAATGATTGTCCTCCATGTATAAATGGTACATGTATGCATGATGTTTTTGGTGCCGTGTGTGTATGTAATCCTGGATATACCGGAACATATTGCTCAGATCCATTGATTGATTCAAATGTAATAAGTTCGTGTCCGAAGAATCTCTTTGGCCCTAAATGTAAGAAATTCTGTAAAGAATTTGACGATTGTGTTAACGGACATTACTACTGCGATCCAAAGACAGGAAACAAGATTTGTCGCGCTGGCTGGTCTGGAAATAATTGTACCAATCGTGAAATTCCAAATTATATAGATAAAGAGTGTCCGCCTAATCTTTCTTGTAAGAACGATGGTCATTGCTTTCAGCAATCATGTTGTTGTCGTCCAGGCTTTACTGGTAGATACTGTGAAAGCCAACAACTGTCTTGTGCAGACAAACCATGTCGTCCTGACTGTACTTGTCATCAGTTACCAAACAGTCATCACTGCCATTGTCCGACAACAACTCCTATCAGTACTCGTAGCACTGGGACAACCATAACACCAAACCATACAGCTACTGAAGCAATAACATCAGCTTTGCTCAACACTACGACCACCTCTACAACTGAAGCTGTATCATCAAGCACAGCCTCGCCAGAAGCAACTGTTTCGACACAAACAACTACACTTTCATCAACTACATCCTCAACAACACCTGCATCACATTTGACCACCAATCAAACCCCCTTCCCAACAATAACACAAGAAGTCGGTCTTTGTATTGCAACTAAGTGTGACAGTAATGATAACTGTATAAATGCTACTGGTCCTGGTTTATGTTATTGTTTACAAGGCTTTGCCTACTACTGTCCATTTATACTACCAAATACACCATCAAAGGGGTTAACTACAATTACACCATCTAACATGCCATCCACTGCACCTACTACTACACCATCCACTGCATCTACAACTACACCATCCACTACATCTACAATTACACCATCCACTACATCTACAACTACACACACAACTACACCATCAACTGAACCAGTCACTATACCACCCACAACAACTACAACATCCACTACACCGACAACAACACCATCCACTAGACCCACAACTACACCATCCACGTCACCACCCACTACACCTACAACTACACACACAACTACACTGTCCACCACACCATCCACTACACCTACAACCTTACCATCCACTACACCTACAACACCATCCACTACACCTACAAACACACCATCCACCACACCTACAACAACACCATCCACTACACCTACAATCACACCAACCACTACACCTTCATCTAAACGATCAACTAAACCAACTACACTTCCATCCACTACGTCCTCAACAAAACCTGTCTCACATATCTCCACAAATCAAACCCCTTTCCCAACAATAACACAAGAAGTCGGTATTTGTATTACAACTAAGTGTGATAGTAATGATAACTGTATAAATGCTACTGGTCCTGGTTTATGTTATTGTCTACAAGGCTTAGCATACTACTGTCCATTTAAAGCAGTAACTACAACTACACCATCCACCACACCCATAACTACACCACCCACCACACCCACAACTACACCATCCATTACATCAACTACACCAACAACCACACCATCAACCACACCATCAACTACACCTACAACTACACCATCAACTATACCTTCAACTACACCATCAACCAAAAAATCAACAACATCTGCAACTACACCATCCACCATACTATCAACTACACCTACAACTTCACCATCCACGACGCTTACAACTACACCATCCACTACACCGTCCACCACACCATCCAATACACCGGGAACTATGACTTCGACATCCACCACACCATCCACTACAACTACAGGTACTCCATCCAATACACCTACAACTACATCCACTACACGTACAACTACAAATACGCCATCCACTACACTATCCACTACACCCACAACTACACCATCAACTACGCCTCCAACCGAACCATCCACTACACCTACAGCTACACCATCCACTACGCCTACAAGCACACCATCCACTACACCGTCATCTACACCATCCACTACACCTACAACCACAGCATCCACTGCACCATCAACCATACCATCTACTACACCCATAACTACAACATCCACTATATCTTCAAGTACACCAACCACTACACTTATATCTACGCCGTCAACTGCACCTACTTCAAAATCCACTACACCAACAACTACACCATCCAAAACACCATCCACTACACCTACAACTACGCCATCAAATAAGCCTACAACTTCATCCACTACACATACAACAACACCATCGACTATACCTTCCACCACACCACCCAGTACACCTTCCACAACACTAAGCACTACACCTACAACCATATCCACCACAATCTTTCCGTATGAGAATGCTGTAGTTGTTAATGGTTCAATAACACCAGAAGCAATACCAGCTGTACAGAGAAATTTTAACGAGGCAGTAAATGGCACAGGTATGTTTATTTTTGTGCTGTTTTAAAAAACATTACAAAACAATATCTGGTTTGAACGCTTTCAAAATGAATTTATTAATGTTTAAAACCAAAATTATAATTAACCATCTAGACATATAGGGTGAATAAATATACATAAGACAAAATAATAATAATAATAATAATATTTCCTTTTCAAGGTAAGCATAGAAATAACTCTTAGGTTGTCTATCATCTTAAAGTCAGCATGAAGTCTTGTTATAAATCTAGCGCACACATATTAAGATGTTTATCAGCGGTTATGAACAAATGTAAATATCCATTACACATAGATCCCATACTTCCTTCACCGATGTGAAATTTCCAACATTTTCATATTTTCATTTCCCTATTTGAACCTGGTCTGAATTCCATTTGTGCTAGGTTTCTTGTCTTGTGATACATTGTGTTCAAAGGGAAGATGACATTTAATTGCTATAAAAAATAACGGGAAATGATATTTTCGTTGCTTGTTTCTCATAACATTTAATTCTAAAACAAATGTCAATTACATTTAGGATATATCCATTATTTATTCAACCATTTAAATGTCGTCTGCTGTATATTAATAGCAACAAAATGTGAATATATGTATCACTGAAACACCATAGTGACGTTCTGTAATTTTTATCTGATAATCTCAGTATCTCCGAACTTGACATTATCACGAAAGTGCGGATTGCTGTGCTGACGTTATGTTTTAGTTCTTTTTGTCGTATTCATACGCGAAAAGACTGAATATAAATTATTGCAATAAACAATAGATTAACTGTGCTAGAATAGAAATTTCAGCGCTTTTGCAAGTTTTTATAGCGTTTTATTTATCATTTTGTGAATTACCTCATATTTGCATCACCGAAACACCATAGTGACGTTCGGTAATTTGTATGAATTTTCTTTTATCTACAGAGATTGATAATCTCAGTATATCCGAACTTGACATGAACACGAAATTATAAGGCTTAACGTACGGGTTGCTGTGCTGACGTCATGTTTTAGTACTTTATGTTGTATTCATTCGCGTTATACTTTGAATGCTTTGAATACTTTCAAAAACAAAATGTCGTATATTCCATATATGTTGTATATTCCATTTCAAGATTACGTTTTATTTCTAGGCGATGCCAACTGTGACCCAAATATTACAGTCAGTGGTGTAGAAGAAATGATAACCAAAAATTTGTAAGTGGTGCTGTAACAAATAAAAAAAAATATTAGGCCTCATGGTTTTCAAAGTTGTTTCTGTCAATGCACTGAATTTGGTATAGTATCTGTATTTGAAGTCAGCTTTAATTGCACTACAATCTGTTGGAGCGAATTTATCAATTATGACGCTCTTTTGTTTATCATGACGATGGCCAATGAAATTGGAGTTTACAATAACCATCAATTAATACCCAAGATAGTCAAAAACCATATCTAACACACCAGCAGTAGATATTGATTTGAAACGTTTAACATTCCTAAAACGCCCCTCTGAAATATTTTATATCTTAGCAACAAAACAAAATTATTAGCCGATAGAAGCACATGTAATTGAATTTTCTATATCTTATCCCATAGATTTCGACGAGAAACTTCTGTATAGGCGAAGAATTCTTTAGTTTAACCTAAGTCGTGTTCCGCTGTTGAAGATTTTATGTCAAACCTTATGTCATGCTCACCCTTACGGTGCACCCGATGATACTTAAAGTTTCTTGAAAGGTTCATACTGTTAATGCCTTAGTTTTGATGTAATCTTGCTCAGTTGTGCTTGTATTGTCTTTGCCATGTCGTCACATGTGTGTTACAGCTGAATTGCCAAGTTTTGTATTTTTGATTTAAAAATTTTCCACTTTCTGTCTCGTTTGTCGATGCATTATTTTTTTTATCTTTTGAACATATAAATACCGGTATTAAAAAGTTTGTAACTTGCTCATACACACAAAAATTTAATGATTCTTTTAGGAACTCCTGTCTAAGAAATGTATTGTTACAGTACTGTCCCCTTTTAGTCTTAGAGTAATTAAAAATATACCATTGTCTATTAGGACAACTAAGAAAGATTTCAAATAGAGAAAACAAGACGAGTCTACAGCATCCGCTGGTTAATTTGTTACACTGTGCTAAAATAAATGAACTCAGCAGTACGACTAACAGAAAAGTAAGAAATATGTTCCCTTTACTTTATTCTCAACACCATAAAAAACTACCTGTATTCAATTCGAACACATAACATAGTAGCTTTGTTGTGTTGTTTCAGGCAAATTGTAACAAAGATTAATTTCCATGCAAATGAATGCTTTAATGCTACCGACCTGGACTTCCTTGATAACTTACAGAATGAATTTAATGAAGGCAAATTAAATCCGCTATTTACCCGACCACTGAGTTATTACAATGGCGATGGACTCGTCAGATTGAAGGAGGCCACTTATGACACCAATCTGAACGGCTATGTTTACAGACATAACTTGCCTGTTGTTAAAAGTAAATTAAAGGAAGCATGGAATAGAGACCGACCAGGTAAACAGAAAAAGCATTAATCATTTAATACTTCTGAAAAATTGCAGCTACACATGTATAAGTACAGCAATAAGAGGTTGCTGCTTTGGTATGGACGTTTAAAATGTTGCAATAGATAGACACTTAGTGATTGTCCAGACTTTACAAATGGAATCGATTTGAATTATAAACTATACCAATTCACCTGCAATCAAATGAAATTTAAATTGTCTTTATGGTATATTAACAAGATGTGCTTTGTGAAACATTTATGCCCCAGTAGAAGTTATGAAGAAACATTTAGCACATTGAACGATTATTAATGTTCTTCTGACAAATTAATACGTAGTAATAAATTCTGAAATCAAATGAAAAAATTATATCACAACAAATGATGATTGTAACTGTAAAAACACAGAAGTCACCAAAAAGACCCCCTCAAATCATTATGCAATCATTATTAAGAAAACAATTTCAATCCCCTCCTTTTTTGATACATTTATGATTAAGTCATTGTGTTTCTGTCTATCTGTGTAGTGTTATCAGTAATCTGATCATTTGATTGCATCATAATTATTTCTGTATCAATACTGGTTCTCCCAAAAAGTGGAGAACTGTATAGAAGATATGAATTACATCTATTTTTAGTAACATCCATCATGATATAAAAAGAAATTGAGAAATACTATGAAACAGAGTAAACACAAGTTTGGGCGACTTATTACATACACCTGTGAAATACAAAACACTGTCAGACCTTATTATTTAAAGAATATACAAAATGTTTAAGTTTTAAATGAGGAAAATATGCTGAATATTAATTTAAAATATCCTTTTTCACTACAAATTCTTATGACATCAAGAAACATTTTCTCATAAATGAGTTGAATGTCTCTACATTCTATATATAAAATAAAATATAATTTCATTTTTCTGATGAAATTTCGCCAGATAGTCACATGTCAAGGTCAGGAGGTCAAATATTCTGGTACCAACTGAAAGGTCTGCCCTCAGGGAATACAAAAGTCCTATCACTAACCAAAGAACTAACTAAAGATATACTCAATCTTAAAGTTTTTAGGCAGTTGTTCACAGGCCAAGGTCAAGGTCACAAGGTCAAATATTCTGGTACCAATTTAAAGGTCTTACCACAAGGAATGCACATGCATAATATGAAAGCCCTATCACTTACCATTCAAAAGATATACCCAATGTTAAAGTAATTATTTTTTTTTAAAAAGTCCGTCACATGCCAAAGTCAAGGTCACGATGTCCAAAATTTTTGTATCGTTTGAAAATTTTGCCACAAGGAATACACATGCAAAATATGAAAGCCCTATCACTTACCATTCAAAAGATATACCCAATGTTAAAGTTTTTTCGTGGACAAACAGACAAACAGATAAACAGACAAACAGACAGACAGACAAAAAAATATATGCCCCCGAATCTTCGATTCCCGGGGACATAAAAATATACATATTATTAAAGAATTATAAGAAAATATTATCGGGCGTTGTTCCTTTGGAAAATTGATGCCGGTACTGACCTAGTTCATTTTATATTCAATATACAGAAAGAATAAAAAGACGAGTGAACTCAGATGCAAGAATAAGTTTTAATTGAAGATTTATCTTTAGAATTCAAGTTGACTGCATTATTTGATTAGAAAAAAAGAAATGTTTATTATAGTGCAAGGGATGATAACAATGAATAGAAGAAATAGAAAATACATTTTCTTTAAAACATTGAACTGATCAAAGGTAGTTAAACCATTCAGTCCACACGGGGTAGTTAGGTCATAATACGGAAAGCTAGAAAAAGAGCAGACTCTCTGGGGGTCTTTTAAAGATTAAATTACTTACCCCTACCCATTCCTTACATATCCATTTCTAATGGCAATAAAAACTAGCTGTCCCGGTTGTCTCGAACACCTCAATTTCTTTCTTCCTTTGGCTTTGTTGAATTGATTGACTCGTTTTCGTTCTGATACAACTGGAATATTGCTTACTAAACGCAAAACCCAACAAAATTATGAGTAATCGATTAATCCATATTAATGAACATAGTATAACAGAGTGAAGATGTGCCACCTCTTTAGCACAGGCACCAATCTCACTAGGCATAAAGTAATACTATATAGTATACTGTAGTATAATGAAAGAAAACAATTGTTGATATACATCTTGTTATGAGGGGAAATACTCAGAGGTCTCACATGCACAAAATCTGTTATCTAGAGTAAACTTTTGTTAAATGGTGAATAAAAGGATATGGAGTAAATGCACATGAGACAAAGTCTCTACAAATACATGGTAAAAACAAGCAAAGGAACAACACGCTTTTATTGTTGTTCTTCATCTTGAAGTCACCATTAGGCCTTCAACAATGAGCTTTGCTCATACCTCATAGTAAGTTCAAGACGGCCCCTGGCACCGGTTTAAGCGGAATTCTTTGCTAATTGTCGAGTAACGCTACATCCATGTCTTCATTGGTCATGGGTGCGGGATTGTCAACAAACATCAAGTAAACTGGCAAAGTGCTCTTACAATCACTGTCATCCTTTGCCCGACAAAAGCACTAGTGTCTTAAGCTAGTGGACGATTACAACATATAGACAAACACAGGGCACTCATCAAGTCGAATGTAAGAAAACTTGGCGTTATAAAATAGTGAGATGTGGGCACTTAAAACAGGTGGTCAGAATTACGTTTCGAAATTACAAAAATAAATGCCAAAATGCATGTATCTTTATCTTTTAATCCTTCGCGAGAAAGTTCATGTTTAAAGTTTAATCTTTTACTTTAGCGTTGAGTAGAATAACACACAGGTCATAATAAATATCATTACAATGATATTACTTACTTAACCAAATGCCGAGTGTTGTAAAATTTAGTTTCAAAGTACAAGTTCCAGAGCAATTAAAATTAATAACTTTATGAAATTTTTGAAAACATTTTATATGGTATTGAGTAGCAAACACAAATACTATTGTTATATTATTTAAATAAAAACATTCTTTTTCAAACTTCTACAGTTTGATTGTTACTTTTCACTTTTAACAGAGGTTGAAGATGTCGATATCCTGATAATTGATTCCATTCCAATGGTTGGAGATTATGGGTATGATTATCAATCTAGCTAACACCAAATTTACTAAAGGGTTAAAGTTAACATGATTGGCATTCTAGAACATAGCAACACACTTTTAAGGTGGTAATTTGAAACAAAAATGAAACATGCGCATTTTTTTTTGTTTTCAGTCATTGACAGAAATAGTATCTCTTTTGATTTTGCTAAAAATTAATTTATTTTGAAAGAGTAGTATATAGATATAGGCTTTCCAATCAAGATGACTAACATACAAGTCCTGGGGTAATAAAGAATATTTAGATATAGAGCATCATCTAGTCATACTAGTTTTACAACGATTACAGTGTTAAGTCGCTGTGTAAACTTTAAGCACTACAAGAAGTGAAATATTTGTAAGTAAGGAAGTACAAATAATAAAAGACAATAAACAACTCAAAATTATTACGCTTGTTAGAAAGATGTCAATTAAGGAGGGTCACAACTCAAGTTTACAATATCAACATCTAAAAATAATAGTTCTATTTATAAAATATTAATAGGTCAGTGCGGCCGTTTTTGAGATTTAAACGCCAGAAATTTTGGCGGGAAACCGAACTTCTCTAGACTTTTCATTCGCTTAGCATTAAGGCAATTAACCTATGAAATGCAATGAAGGTATATCAAGAATTTTATCAAATTTTCTCAGAAGTCTACTGAAGATGTATACATTCATATTTTGAAAAGAAAAGTGGGGGTCAGTGTGCACAATTTTCTACTGCATCATGATTGATAAAATAAGAAAATTCCGAAAGTCAGAGACAGTTTCAAGAACCTGAGGAGTGACCATCCTTAAAGTTGATTTTAATTTCAGGAGCAAAGTTACAAAACTTATCTACTTATTAAGTTCAAAAGGCTCACTAATAACACCACGTATGCACCAACCTCCTTTCTCCTCTGTTGTCAACGACATGTTTGCATCTGATGAACAAGTCATAGCCACTGTGTACAGAAGTTCCAAGTTGTACCCATATACACAAGGTGTAAGGGTAACATTGGATCATAAAGACACAGTTATAAGATTGGATAATGTTACAAAAATACTCAAATCAAATTATTTATCGTCTCTAAATGGTAAGTACCTTAACATTTTTCTCTTCTTGTCCTATTTTCATGTTCAAGTTATATTTGAGCTATTTGTGCTTTTTAAAAACATTTAATTATTCATAGCTAATTGCCGACTATTTCTTAAATTTGCAGTTGTTGTGGTCCATGTATAATTCCATTAACTAAAATAAAACCCCGAAGTCGCGATGTGGAGTATATATCTATTTCTACACAACATGCACATGAATTATATTCGAGTAACACCTGATTTGTCAATTAATTTTTTTTGTTTAGTTTTAATCCAATCAAATATATGTATAACCATTTATCTTTACACATTTACAGCCTGCCAATAATGTTGATTGGGATTAGTGTGCCAAACATAAGATTTTTGTGCTGTATGAAGTGTTACTAAATAAATTTCTAAAAATTAAACAAGATGACAAAAGATAATAATAGTTAATTATCAGTCAAGCAGACTTCTAGTCAGTCTGGCCAAAGTATCTATAAAATGACTGTAATAAAATTTTAATCTTAATACACAACCTTCACAATATTGTTTGTCCAGCAAGCATCGATATGCTAAACAACTAAGCTGGAAATGCCATAAGTAAAAAGCAATGTACATGGTTAGGGGTGAGAACCAAAATAAAAAAAGAACTGCATGTGTAAAATCAACAGTTTAACTTTTGGATATAAAACGCAATGGAGATTTTAGAGCTTATATAAATAATATAAACGAGGGTCCTTAAAGGGACACAAATCAGCAAAGCCCAGAGCTTGACCCGACGGAGGCTTCTGGATTTATCAATTCCAAATGATAATTATTATAAAACCAAACAAAACACTAAATTATGAAATGACAAAATACCGAAGATATTGTTAATTTATTTTGTGCATATGCGCATTTCGACAATTTTTTTATGTCTCATCAGTGCAGATCAAACCAAAACATTTGGAAATCGGCTTTCGGGTCAGCACCGAAGTACTGACTACTGGGTTGGTGAATACCATCGGGGACTAACAGTCCACCAGCAGAGGCAAATAACAAAATACCGAAGTTACTGTTAATACATTTTCTGCATATGCGCATTTCGACAACTTATGTATTATCAGTGCAGATCAAACCAAAACTTTTGAAATCCATTAACCGAAAAACTTGTATAAAGCTGATAGAGCACAAATAACCAAAAAGATCTAAATAGCAAAGCCAAAATTCAGCTAAGGAATGAGCTATGCACGAGGGAGATACTCATTATTTTTAAACAAAATTTTGTAAAATTAAGATATTGCAAGTTTTTATAAAGTCGGATATCGGGCCAGCACCAAAGTACTGACTACTGGGTTGGTTGAAAATTATCAAGATAACAAATTGGTTTGTTTGAAGCATGAGACATTATTTGGCATAAATTGTTTTTCATTGAATAAAGATTCTGTACTATTTCCTACGTTGTATTTGGTAACTAGTATTTGGGATAAAAAACATAATTTCCTTTTTTGCAGTAACAAATCAGTGTGCGACCACGTGTGATTTCGATATTGTTCTATCGCCTTTAGAGACAACCATAGACTCTGGGTAAGTCAAAGCATACACAAATATACAAAAATATAAAAGTCAGTTTCAAGTGCTTCAGAAAGATAAGTGTCTTTGTTATAATTCATTCTCATAACAAGTACTGTTAATAACTGGGATACTATATCACTTACGAGATGAGACAAAAACCTTGTGACAACCTCAGGAACGTACCTTTCCTTTAATCGTTACCAGTAACGCATGTGTTGACTAAGAAAGACCTTAGTAAAGGTACCCTTGAATCCACACTTTTTGTAATTGATCGGATTTTAATTTCCCTTGTTATTATTGTTTTCATTGGCACATAGCTGAATAGCTGCAACTTGCCAAATCTGATTATTTTATGAACATAGGACAGACAAGTACACATATTACTGGAAAAGTAGTAACTGTCTTGTGTTTTACAATGTTGACTTATTTTATATTATGAATAAAACTTGGAAGGAATAAACAAGTATCATAATACAAGAAAAAAATTAAGTTAAGGAAAAACAAAACAATTTGAAGATAAGCAAATAATTATATTCCTAAATAATACAAAGGAAATCACCCCTTGATGTATCTCTTTCAGTTTTTGTCGGACAGATCGAAGTAAGAAGTAGAACTAAAATTTATCATTCAAAAGTTCTGAATACAAATGTTCCACAACGAGTCAATTTCAGTTGTAATATAATGGTAGTTGCAGATGTAGATATAGTGTTAATATGGTAAAATAAAACAATCTTGTTGGGGTTTTGGTATGTTTCTTGTATATCTAAAGAAGAGCAAACGTCTAAACTAACTTCTTATCTGCATGTTGCCATGTATATTTCTAAATACTAAAAACAAAGCTTGCTATTTTCCAGAAAGTCTGACATAGTGTATTTTCCAGTTCTTGACAGTACTCTTATTACCAGTATGGCGTTATCAAATGTACATAAAGATTTAGAATGTAACCCTCCGTGTTCATCAACAGCTAGGCGACAGTACATAGATTTACATGGCCACTTAAAAATAAAAGATGTGGATTCTGTTGTGGAAGCCATAAGAGGATTTCAAAGGAGTACTACAGATAACACCATGGGTAATACTACTTAAGATGCACATATAGGTACTAAATATTAGGACTTGCTGTTGTTTTACTGAAAAGTAGTAATCATTAGCATATAATGAAGATACAAATTATAAAGCAATAAGAGTTGATACTTAACTGAAACAATTAATATCGAAATAACATAATAATTCAGTAAATTATTTTCATAATTTCAGATTTGTCAATGGTGAAACATAAGTTTTTGACGTCGAATGGGTAAGTGAAAAAATATTCAATATTCAAAAACAACAAAGCATTAGTTATTTAGGTATCATGTATTAAATCCAATAGAAACGCAACACTACAAGGTATGCGTCCCTTCATCCCATTATCATGAAATACATAAACCGAAAATTTAAAGAATATTTACATCGGATCACCCCCAGTGAGCTTGAAATTAGAAAGACAACCGATACACCCAATTCTGCTTCATACTTCGACTTTTCGTTATACATCCACGAAGATGGACATCTGAAATCTATGACAAATGTGATGATTTTGACTTCCCAATTGTGAACTTTCCCTTTCTCAGCAGCAATATACCCACCTCTCCGGCATATGGAGTGTTTCACAATTAATTCGTTACTGCTGAGCTTGTAGTTCATACAGTGACTTCTTGGAAAGAGCAAAAGCACTGTCGAAGAAACTGCTGAGTCAGGGATATGTTCAGCTGCTGTTACTTTCGTCCCTTTAGAAATTCCATGGTCGTCATCACGACATCATAGATAGATATGAAATGTCGTTGCCACAAATGAAAACGGAGATTTTCAGCTAGATTCACGTCTCCCCGGATTTGACATTACCGATTCTGACTTTACCCTGGATTGAACTACTGACAGTGTGACGGGTGCTGTATACAGAGCAGGACATATTTACCCTCCCTGAGCACCTGATGTCAATCTGTTTTTTAGAGTTCACTCTGTTAGTGCTTTAGTTTTTAGTGTTGTATTTGTAATGTTTGTGTGTTTTGTGGGTGTGTAGTGACTTTGGTCTTCCGTATCTGGTGTTATTGCTTTTGCCTGGTCTTTTACTTTGTTCTTTCGGTATTTTACTGCTGTTGTTTAGTAATTCCTTGAGCATTTACCTACCCATTATTCAAACAATTTGATTATGTTATCTCTTTGAGGTCCAAAATCAATACGTTCATTAGATAGTGATCATAGAGCACCTAAAAGGCATGAGGAAAATGCCATTTGCATCAAATTTTTGCAATTTTTGTACAGAGGTCATTATTTGCATTTCACTTTTGGGTTAAAATATGGAATTTGTGGGTGTTAAGTTTAAAAATCGAAAACTCTGAATATTGCAGGAAATTTTAATATTTGCATTCCAAGAAATCTTCAAATAATCCTAAGGCAAATTACTAACTTCTATAAATAATTCATCTAGGTGGCTAATTTTTTGTCAATATTTTTGAAAATAAACTTAAACAAGGGAGCAAGGGAGTGAAACTAATATAATTTTTGTCAAGAATACTGCTTAAGTGCACGCTAGGGGCCTTCTTAAATTCGTTTGAGGGAGTGAATATTGTTCATCTCTAGTTGAAGACATTTGGGCGACATCAAGATGTAGACAGAAATAAAAGCCCTGACCTTGGTAAACTGGAGTTTTCTATGTATCGTGTGCGTTTTTGTCACATGTACATTCACTCCATATCCTTTCATTTTTCCTATAAGTATTGCCATTTGGATCTGCAGTCATTAAATTTTTTCTGTGTGACATTACATTAATTCCAATTTTACATGTACGTTACAGCTTTGTCACTTTGCCATCGATAGCTACATGTTTGTATATATCCAAGTCAAACAATATTTACCCACAGTGGTCAATTTTACTTTAGTCAGGGGAAAAATGGAGAGCAAATTACATTTTACCATAATTCACAAACCACGCCTCTTTTGGGGAGAATATACACATGAATATTCATGTGCAGTACATACAAATAATGGTTGCCATGGAATCAAAGCATATGTTATTTTATAGAGATGTATTTAGAGAATATAAAAATGAGGAACAGAGGTGGTTATTTATTTGAACAAGTTTTCTATCTGCAAAATAGTCAGTGGGACAGGGACAGAATTTTTGCAAAAAAATTTGTATGTTCCTGAAAGGTCAACATTTGGGAGCATACAAAGTGGGGGAAATATGCCGCATAGCCCTATTTTTTTTTATTCTTGGAAAAAAGTGGTACATGTCATCTTTTCAAAGAAATATAAGAATCTTTATGAAACTTTCTCATTTCTGAGTGACAGCATTTGCTGTTCAGGGAGTTCTTATGGGAATTTGCATTGTGGCTATTTACTAGAGTGCAACCTATAGGGTGAAAATGACTTTTACTCTTCAAATGATCAGAATGACTTTATAGTGATTAGAAAGGCAGACTTCACCTAGTCATTGAAGAATATAGGACAAAAAATAGTTTTCGACTGTCCAATATGAAATATTATGATGACTCAGCAAATTTGCACTTTTTTGGAAGAGCTCATATAGTTGTAAGGCTCAAATCAAAGTAAATGCCATTTTGGCTAAAAACTTGTTATCTATATTCATTTTTACTTTTCGCTATAATTTGACATGTTTTGTAGGCTACACTTTTTAACGCGACACTTTATTGCATGGAAAAATTGTTAAAAAAATTGACCATATTAACAAAACTTCTGTTTTGATAGAAATTTTTTGGTTATTGATAAAGATTTAATTATTATGTCTTAGAAATGTTGATTTCACAAACTCATACCTGTTTTTGTATACAGATTGGCATTAGTTGAAAGATTAAAGGTCAAAATTCAGAAATTTGAGGCCCAAAATGGGGGGTCTTAGGACATAGCCTTAGTATGATTCCAGTTTATTTCAGCGGATCTCTTGAAAAACTCAACTGAAAAATGTATTTTATATATATATATATGATTTTCTTTAATAATGCTTGAGAATTATCACTATTGTAATAAGTTAAGAACTTTTTAAATGATTATTGGATGGTTCAGGGGTCTGTTCACTCTGTTGTATTCCTTGTCCATTACCCGTCATGTAATATAAAGCTAAATAAAAGAAAGATATCTTTCAAGTGAAATTAAATTTAGCCTTATTTCATGGTTTAAAAGTTCAAATTTTGTATGTGGAAGGCATGCTGAAAATTTTGAACCAGTCAAAGGCATGCTGTAAAAGATGGAGTGGTGATGTATGACTCTCAAAGAAAATTTCACCCTGAGCATAGGATATTGGCCAATGCTTGGCAAACAAAGCATGAAAAGTGATGAAAAATAGTTTTTCAATTTGATTTAAACAAATCTTTGCTTTTTCCACTTAACTGTATAACCAAAAAAAGTACTTGGCATCATTTTAGCATGTTACCAAATCTAGATTATCCAACATCCAAAAATTTTTACTAAGGGATATGCTTTTGAAATCCATGGTGAGGTCAAGGTCAATAGGTATCATTTAGCAACTTTCATTGTGTTTTGCTCAGAAATGGACTGCCTTACACCAGAAGCTATATGGACCACATATCAGTACAAAAGTTTGCATGTATAGGTTGCACTAAGGTAAACAAACACAATTCACAAACCACGCCTCTTTTGGGGAGAATATACACATGAATATTCATGTGCAGTACGTACAAATAATGGTTGCCATGGAATCAAAGCATATATATTATTTTATAGAGATGTATTTAGAGAATTTTTGCTAAAAAATTTGTACGTTCCTGAAAGGTCAATATTTGGGAGCATACAAAGTGGGGAAATATGCCGCACAGCCCTATTTTTTTTTAATTCTTGGAAAAAAAGTGGTACATGTCATCTTTTCAAAGAAATATAAGAATCTTTATAAAACTTCCTCATTTCTGAGGGACAGCATTTGCTGTTCTAGGAGATCTTATGGGAATTTGCATTGTGGCTATTTACTAGAGTGCAACCTATAGCTACCTTTTTTGTCATGATAAAAATCGGAAGTTTACTTTCAACATATTTTATTTGTTCAACAGCAAAATTGATCTCGCAAGCTGTACCAACTAAAGAAGTTTTCTTCTCAATAGTTAGAAGTACAACAGATTATGTAGATTAATACCAAAAAGGTTAATTTTAAAGCAGACGATTAAAGAAAAATGCAAAAGATTTCATGATTGAATATTTTACGAGAGGATATGGAGACCGTATACTCGAGCTATTTAATTACACAATAATAATAAAAAGGCTTCAGCATTTATATTACGTAAACAAATTTGATTTAACAATTGTTTTCCATTGTATTAGTCAACGCTTTCGAAATGCAATGGATAAAACGTACATCGTACTTTATTTCATTTCTATTGTTAAAAACATACAACTGATTTTTTCATTATATGTTGTTACACAGCCAAAGCAATTGGGTTAAAAAAGACACTTCGGTTTGTCAGTACGATAAAGTTAAAAAACACACCAATAATAGCTTTTCTCTTTGTTTCAATAGGAAACCAACGACAAGAGTCTGGTATTCAAGGCGTTTTAATGATAATTATACCATTTGGCCAAATCCAAACTTGTCAGCGGAATTAGACTCTATAAAGAGACGGTTATCAGTTGTAAATAAAAATATCAATACTAACAAAGTACAGAAATTATATGAGATAGATCTGGAGGGTGCAGTGCATGAAAGGTGGACACATGATATCAACAATGCCTCTGTAATGAGTTGGAAAAACTTCAATCCAGGTATAAAATTGTGCACAGGTAGCTTGAAGGATAGTTCTTTAAAGTCAAAGAAGAAGTATTTGGGGAAATAATTCAATAAGGTCAGCAAAAAGAAAAAATCTAAATAGCGCCAATGTGTACAAGCGGAATTGCAACTATGTGACCAAATTTCCTCTGAATCAAATTTGGACTTTTGAGAGTGATTATTCAGGAACACAAATTCTGAAATTTACATTGTCTTTCCTACCAAATATTTAATAATGTCTCATTTAAGTCAAATCGATTTTTTTTTGTATTATTGATTGCTAAATATTTCTGACATCTATATGTAGAAATCAACATCATCTTGACCTTTATGGAGATATCAATTTCTCTGGAATATATTTTCGATATGACTTGGACTTTTAATCTACATTCTTCAAAAAATCATTAGGAATCTTTTTTGAATCTTTTCTTGTACAATTTTAGAGTTATAAAATCCTAACTTGTTTGCTTTCAGAAGTACAAAATGATGACCTGATAGTTAAAATACACACATGGGACAATGGATACTTCTCTGAGAGTGGGTGAGTTACTTTCACAACCTTATCTTCGAGTAATAACGTCAAACGTTTATCTACCTTTACTTGCTGCTTACTTCAAGTTATATAATAAAAGATCTACTTGCAATACATTTTGCATATGTTTACTTCAATGCATAACAACTAACAAAATACCGAAGAAGTTAAAACTGAAAAACAGTTTTGCTTTTCTTAAATTAACATACTAATAAGTAGTATCTCTCTCCTGTATAACTCTGTTTTCCCGAAGGTATTCACCAAATCAGTAGGTGGTACTTCGGCGCTTGTCCGAAAGCTATTTCATTTTAAATCTTACAATAACTTTATGTAAGAGAATTTAGTTAAAACCTAAGTAGTATCTCCCTCCTGTATAGCTCTGTTCCTACCTGATTTTGGCTTCGTTTTTAGATACTGTGGTTAATGTGTTCTCCGTCAGCTTTTACACATATTTCGATATATTGATTTCGAAATGTTTTGAGTTGATCTGCACCGAAGAGACATAAGTTGTCGAAATTCGCATATGCAGAAACTAAATTCACATTAACTTCGGTATTTTGTTATTTGTTACCAACAAGCTTCTCGTATAAAAGAACGTCCTTTTTTCAGGGATAAAGCAACAAAAGTCGAATACACGGTCTCTGTTTTAAATACTGATTCGTCCAACACAGCATTACAAGAGCCAAGTCCATACATCATTAAGCAATTTCTACCAAATGGAGTTAAAATCTGCAATTGTATTATAAGAAGGATCAGAGAATTAGGAGTGTCTGGGCAGATATCTGTTATTAATAAAGAAAAAGTCCAAAATATATTGAAACTGTTGTGGATGTCTATAAACAGTGGTAAGATTTGACAAAAGCTGGTATTTGTGCGAATTACATAAAATTTTTATTTACCAACCTTTTAAACTATCAACAGATTTGGTCGTATTTTACGAATTTCAAAACATTGTCAGTCACAGGAAAAAGGCATAAAGACAGGGCCATTATGATAACAAATAGTGCCATTATGATATGGAAAACCAAAAAATCCGACACAACATGGAACTTGTGAGCTTCGGTTTTTATTTTGTAAATAAACAATGGAAGGATATGGAGTAAATGCATATGGGATATAATATCTACAAATACATGGTAATTGAACAACGCTTTTATTGTTGTTCTTCATCTGGAAGTCACAATGAGACTCTCAACAATGAGCTTAACTTCATAGTAACTTCAAGACGGCCCCTAGCACCGGTTTGAGTGGATATCATTGCTAGATGTCAAGCAATGCTTCATCCTTGCTTCGCAATAATGGATCATCAACAAATATAAAATAAACTGGAAAAGTGTTCTTCCAACTGCTGTCATCCGTTGCCCCACTCAAGACGAACAGAAGACAACCTCAACATAGAAACAACCACAGGGCATTTATCGACTTAACTGCAAGGTCACTTGGTATTATGAAAAGTGAAATATGGTCGTTATAAACAGGTGACCAAAAAAGCATTTTGACATTACGAGAAATTAGATGCAAAAATTTTGAAAAAAAATTATAGATTATCCATATGAGGAATTCTCTCAAGAACAACAACACCGTAACTGAAATGAATATAGAGCATACACCTCTCTCTCTCTCGGGAAATGTTTTACAGACACCACACTGACAAAGAGACAAATTCCGGTCTAAAATAAACAAAGGAAGGATATAGAGTAAATACACATGAGATAAAGTCTCTACAAATACATGGTAAAACCAAGTAATGAAACAATGCTTTTATTTGCTGTTGTTCTTCTTGAAGTCACCATGAGGCCCTCAACAATGAACTTTACTCATACCTCATTGTAAGTTCAAGACAGCCCCTAGAACCAGTTTGAGTGGAAGTCATTGCTAGATGTCGAACAATGCTTCATTCATGCTTCGCACTCATGATTTTGGGATCGTCTACGAACATAAAATAATATGGAAAAGTGTTCTTAAAGCTGCTGTCGTCTGTTGCCCGATGAAAAGTCCAACAGAAGACGACCACAATATATAAAAAACCACAGGGCACCAGGCCTCTACAGTAACTTTTTTTTTCAAACTTGTCCCTTCGGACAAGTACCTCTGGAGATTAACTT
>MJUU01030064.1:0-30244 GCA_002080025.1 Modiolus philippinarum
CAACAAATTAAGTTTTGTTTTTCCATTTTGAGCAGTGGTTGCTATGGTTACCGGTCATGCCCAAATATGGCTTCAAAAATGCTGTCAAAATGCCCAAAACGAGTGAAATCTAAGTAAGCTGTAAAAGAAAATACGAATTAACTGGGGTTTTATTACAATATCATTGATTAGATAATGGGTCAATGTAATATTAAAAACAAAAAGCAATAAAATGACTTAAGTCTAAATTTGGTTACCATGGCAACAAAAAACACTAAAAATGACAATTTCCAAAAATGGAAAAATGCCAATTTTGCCCATTTTTAAGCATTAATTACAAAAAATTGCAACTATGGAAATTCATTAAACTTACTGAGCTTGCAGTTTAGTATATTATCTTTAAAATGTCCAAAAAAAAAATGGTGATATTCCGATTTTCAAAAATAAATAATTTTGAAATTTGCTGCAATAGTGATTTTCATATTTTTGTCAGAAAAACCCCCAAAACCATTCTTACTTGTATTTCAGTCCCTCTTCAGCAGATAGCGTTGAAATTGAGTTTATTAGTCTATTCAAAAATGAGAATGCTTAGCATATGCTATATGACCTTGACGTTCTATCTCAAGGTCACGAAACTCAAATTTCCAAGGTAAAATTGTGGTCAAAAATGGCTTGAAAACTGTATTTCGACTTATATTTCAGCCCATCTTCGGTAGATTGTTATATATGTTGGGTATCTGTTTACTTTAAGAGGAAAATGCTTTTCATATTTTGGTATATGCTATATGACCTTGACATTTCATTTCAAGGTCACAAAACTCAAATTTCCAAGGTCAAATTTTTGTCAAAACTGCTCGAAATCTGTATTTCGACTTGTATTTCAGCCAATCTCCGGTAGATTGTAAACATGTTGGGCATCTGTTTATTTTAAGAGGAACATGCTTTTTATATTTTGGTATATGCTAAATGACCTTGATATTTCATCTCAACGTCATGAAACTCAAATTTCCAAGATCAAATTTTTGTAAAAAAAATCGCTCAAAATCAATATTTTGACTTGTATTTCAGCCAATCTTCAGTAGATGGTAATGATGTTGGTGTGTATTTGTTTATTTTCAGATTAGCATGCTTTTTATATCTTGCTATATGCTATACGACCTTGACATGCCATCTTAAGGTCATAACATTTTGATGACACTTAATTAGCAACCAACAAACATGGATGTTTGACCTTGAACCCTGAAGGTAAAAAAACATAATAATTTGGGTCATCATTTATCTATAAGATCAAATATTACTTCTAGATGCTTGTTTTATGTTTTTAACTGGGTTTTCCTGTCGGGACATCCGGAAATTCTGATGTACGGCGGTTGCAGGGGGGGGGGGGGTGCTGTCGGTGTTGCGGGTGGGCTGGTGGGCGGCTGTCAGGTGTTGTAATCGCAACTCCTCTGTAATCATTCAACATAATTTCATGAAAGTTTGTATGTTGCAAGGACATGATGTGTAGATGTCTATACTGTCGGGGATTTTCCATCATACAATTTTTCCAGGAGTTATGCCCTTTGAACTTAGAAATCTATAGGTGTTTTGACTATGTGGCTTTTGTTTGACTTTTGGGTAAAGTAACTTTCCAGTGATTTTTAAGAGAGATGGCATACATTGCACATAGTGACAGGTGGTATGATTTAAACAGCTTTACGCACAAGTACCTATCTATGCATTTAAATAGTGAAGAAAAATCCGATTTGATGTCTTATCGACATTCATTATTGTTTTTTATTTGTTTGGCACATGTATTTAGTCTTGTGTATAAGAATACTATACACTGGCATTGTTCTGACCAGCATTTGTTGTTAAAAGTCTTACTACAAAAACAAAATTGAATGCTTTAAAAGATGCCATGAGCTCAACGCAAATCAAAAAGTGACCTTAACCTTAGTACTTACAGCTGAAAATATATGTAAAAGTGACCTTATTCTGGAATTATACTGGCTTCACTCCCCCCCCCCCACCCCCAAGATCTATCTAATGAACAAAAATCATTCCTGTATGATCTTCAGTTATTAAATTATTGATATTTACAAAAATAATGAATATGTCGGTCCTTTACAACGATTGCTAATTTTTTGACCACCCCTTTAAAACTACTGAAGCATATTCAACCAAATTTTACAGGAATTACTTCACAACATTTGTTCTTTACATTCCTATCCGACAAAAACATGGCTGCCAGCATGGCACATTATTTAACATGGACCAATAGGAAAAAAATCTTAATTTGCAACATTTGTTCTATAACTGTTCTTGCAAAATTAACAAGATTGCTACGCGTAGCTATGTCCCCGCCGCTGCAGTAAAGGTAATAAAGTTCCATAACTCATATTTTACGAAAGGATATGGAGTAAATGAACATGAGACCATAACACATATGTTAACTCCAACTGCAATAATTCTAATGAGCTGTTTGGCCATTTCGGAAATTTATTCCTCATCAGCAGCACTAGACCCCAAACAAAGGAAATCCATTATTTCAAAAAATAATAAAAAAATGCATTAAACCAAATTAAATCCGAATAATCAGTAATATTAAAAATAGCTAAGGACAACACTACGATGAAGGGAGTTAATCCTTCGGTATCATCCTTCATGTAAATTTTGCAAATCAAAATGGCAGCAGGATATGATCAACTGCATTAGGTGGCAAACAGTCAAGCAAAATTTCAGCAAAATCCCTTAAATGCATTTTGAGGAGATGTGTACACAAAGTTGCAGGATGCTTAAGTCGATAAAGTCCCACAACTCATAAATCAAAATGGCAATTTTTTGTAATTAACGCTTAAAAATGGGCAGAATTGGCCATTTTTCCATTTTTTGGAAATTGTCATTTTTAGTGTTTTTTTGTTGCCATGGTAACCAAATTTGGACTTAAGTCATTTCATTGCTTTTTGTTATAAATATTATATTGACCCATTATCTAATCAATGATGTATAATAAAACCCCAGATAATTCGTATTTTCTTTTACAGCTTACTTAGATTTCACTCGTTTTGGACATTTTGACAGCATTTTTGAGGCCATATTTGGGCATGACCGGTTACCATAGCAACCAAAGCTCAAAATGGAAAAACAAAACTTATTTTGTTGTCAGGATTACATATGACCTTTATATACAAAATTTCATCAAAATCTGAGACCCCACATTTCCACCAATATGGCAGATTTTTTTATGCTTCCAGAGAATGACTCTTAAAATCTGATGGGTAATCACCGAGATATGCCACCGGGCAAATCGTCAAATAATTTTGTAATTTTCTGTCTTTTTGCTGTTTCCGTAGTAACGGTACAATTTTGAAAACCAAAGACCTTCTTGCATAGCTGGACGATCTTTGTTCCTGCTAAGTTTCATTCATATCTGATTCGTGGTCTCCGAGATCTCCAAAGGACAAATCATCAAACAATTTTGTCAATTGCCCGCCTCTGTGCTGTTTCCATGACAACGGTGCCATTTTGAAAATCCATAGACCTTCCATTGGTATCTATGTTCCTACTTAAGTTTCATACAAATCTGATGCGTGGTCTTCGTGATCTACCCCGGACAAAGTTTTTCAAACTTTTGTCGATTTTCCCGCCCTTTTTGCCGTTTTTATAGCAACGGTGGCATTCTGGAAGTTCACCGCATAACTACATTTTGGTATCCATTTTCCTGAAAAACTTCTTTACGATCGGATCGATGAAAAATATCCAAGTTCTAGCCCAGACAAATTCCGATGCTGAAAGAACAATAATAACAAGCTACTGCGTTCGCAGAGCGAAACACAAAGTCTCCTAAATGAACCCCCATTTAAGATTTCTGAGGAATATCAGACCCCCTTTAAAAAATAAGAAGAGGTTCCCTTTATAATTTATACATAAAGTGGACATCAAAACAAAACGTAAAGCAGAAAACTCGATTTTCTCAAAATAATAGGTTTTTAGCTTCGTTTCTATGGCAATTAAGTTCTCCATTATCCATTACAAACAATTTTTGCCTCGTTTCAAAAGAGAAAAAAAATGGGCAGAGGTTTCTCCTTATTACCTAGGTAATGCTTATCGCTGTAATTAAAATACAATGATCAACAGTAATATGTTTTTCTCAAAACTTAAAAAAAAATGGCATGGTTTCCATGGCAATAGTATCTAATCTGAAATTTCCAATGCTGTAGAACTTGATCTTACATCACACACAACCTTCCTATGAAAATTGACTGGGCTAGTGATAATAGTTTTTAAGATACAGTGAAAGCATCCAAAATGTCATTTCCCGTAACGTTACTATAGGACGACCCTACCCAAAAGCATCCTTTGAAAATTTTGGATGATTGCACATCAAAATATATAGGGCTAATATACATGTGCCAGCAAGTTTGAATCCTCTAGGTTCAATGGTCTGTGAGATCTGCTTTGGACAAGTCCATCCGGACGAGACTGAGAAGGAAAGATGAATGAAAAAAAAAATAATAAAATGCAACAAAAACAACAAGTCTCCCAACTTCGTTTGGGAGGCTTAATAATAAGAAACGTATTAAAGACTAGATTTGCAATTGCGAGCAATAGCCGATGTCACCCAGACCACCAATTCGATGATTACATCTGATACGCAGCCTCAAAATCTACCTAAAAATCAATTTTTGTTGAAATCGGACAAAGTCGGACACTCTACGTATTTCTGCGGCCATCTAATTGGAAAGGGTCGCCATTTTGAATTTTTTTGTCGCATAATTCCTTCCTTTTATCTTACTGAACATTTATACAAAATATGAACTAATTCCTCTCAGTAGTTTCTGAGATATATAATCCCCAATTTTTTAACGTAAATTGGCGGCCATTTTGAAAATTTAAAACTCACAGCATATAACTTCAGATGGTAGTCCAACTTTTTCAAAGTTTCAAATGATTCCATCCAGCATTTTAAAATAATCGCTCAGACAAAATTTATTGGAAGAAGAAAAAAAGAAAACAAAAAGAAGAATAATAATCAGAAGAAACGTAGAATAACAACACGTCACCCCGACTACGTCTGTTGTGACATAACAATAAATTCCCACAAACTTCGGTTGGGGACTTAATAATTCCCTCCTAAAAACATTCCAGTCAGTGCATTGCAGACAGAATGTATGCTTTCGAGGGATCAATGCATTATCACCCCGTAGGAAGCTGTACAATGGGAGTTGAGGGGAATGAGCATTTGAACGGATGGTAGAGAGCTCAGGTAAGACTTAAAGCGTGCAGACGAAATGACCTTTTCGCATATAACTATTTAATTGACAATTTTTTGAACAAACTATTTTATATATTTTATATGCCTATAGTAAGAATAAAGCATTTGCATAACGGGCTTTTCAAAGAGTTGTTTCAAATAAAAAAAATATCGCAATTTTCTTTTTTGAACCAAACTTTTGAGGGTAGGGAGCTCCGTTCAATTGGTAGTGAGCCAATATTTCATGTATTGAACGGAGGGTAGTGAATATATTGAACGGAAGATTGCGAGCACACAATACTAAATGAAAATCCATGAGCAATAGAATATTTATGAAGGGGGTCCGTAGAAGCCTTCCTCTCATCAAATCACGCATCTAAAGAAGTATGGCCATTTAGGCGTAAATTTTGTTCCTACATTAGGCCATTTTCAAAAAATTCTCAAATTTTGTCGAAAATCTGGAAAGATGTTCTCTTGTTACTAGTCTTGTTCCTCGAGAAAGCATTAGTATGTGCCATATCTGTATGTTTTATGACATATTAACAGTCGAACATGACTGTATACAGTCTTTTGTGTCAATTTAAGCTATTTTACAGTGTGACGGAAGATAAAACTACTGGAAGGACACCTAGAACTCAAACTATTTTTTTTTTGTTGCGAGTATATAAGCATTTGCCATTTCGAATGACAGTTAGATTACTTTGGTTCTTGGGGTGCTATGCAACGAATTTTAACAATAACTAACAAAATTGCAAAAATTTGTCAAAATTGCATTCAAGTGGCAATTTCAATGACTAAATCTTTTATGTAAGGGTTTGAAAATGCATTTAATTATTTTGTTATAATAGTGTATATAAAAGATGACCTGTTAAAAAAGTTTTTGAGAAGATTTAATGCATTCGTAAAATCGGTATGCTAAAGGAAATAATTTCTCGGGAAAATTGCCATACCAATTTGTAAATTGCTTGTTGGTTTTTAGTTTGCTTTGAAATCACGTATCATGACTATTATTAGAGGTATAGTTCGCGAATCAATCTCCCAAAAAACATATTCATTGATCATACGTAAACCCCTAAGTGTCACTTGAGCGATATCAAAACATTATTAATGGAAAAGATATGCAACTCATTTATAATTGGATCATCACTATAGTTCCTGGCATAAAATACATAAATATTAATACATGGCCTTTTTCATATAACCACGGTTATCACCCCGAGGTGTCAGTCGAGGGTTGATGTGGATCGAGGGATGACAACTGTGCGTATGTAGAAAAAGGGCTGATATGGCTATTTCAGAACGAAGCAGGCTAATATGGCTATATCAGACTGGGTATGTTGATCGACTGTTAATTCTATGCAGAACAGAACATATCTGTGCTCATAATGTAACGAATTGATTTTAAAATCTGATATATAAATTACATGATAAAATGGTCTTGTTAAACATTATTATTGTATAGCAATGTAATATTTCCTTAAGCCTTGAAGCAACCAAAAGTAAGCGTGTAATAAATTTCCTCCTCGTTGAATACATATATTGCAATCGTACGCTCGTGCAAAAATAAATTCTACTATGGAAAATATCCCTCAATATTCATGCAATAACCCTGCAATAAAATTGTTTTGTATAAAGTTGTTTTGCATATATTTCTCGCAGTATTTATCTCTAAAAATATGTTAAGCATACATGTATTTAATATATAACTAGAGAAAATGGATTAAATATTGCTATTGGTTTTAGCTTAAGATTTGCCTTTTCATACTGGAAGATAAAATTCGTAAAAATGTACCATATCATTGCTTCCTTGACTAGGTTATTTGTTATCATTTGGCTCGCTACCCTCCGTTCATATGCCTCACTACCTTTTGAACGGAGCTCGCTACCCTCAAGTTTTCCGTTCAAATAAACTTTCATAATTTGTAGTGATATTTCAAAATAGAATTTTATACAGAAGAAATATATTATTATTTATGCACTTTTAAATCAGATATTCCCTTAAACATAGCCTTTTAACAAATGTAAACTATATTTCCACATATTCCATCTTCGTCTGCAATGTTTTGATATACCTGAGCTCTCTATCCTCCGTTCAAAAGCTCATCCCCTCATCTTCCATTGTACAGCTTCCTACGGGGTGATTATATCAAGTGTTAAAAAACGTATGGACGTGAACTGAACAATTTCAAATTCAAAAGGTACAAATACTTATAATCTATAGTTTCAAGTGGCGACAATATGTGCCGATATATTCGGCACATATTGTCGCCTTCAGTGACGTTCTTATGGCATTGACAATAACGGCACATATTGTCGCCGGCGACAATATGTGCTTTTAATGTCCGATAAGGTCTGCACATATTGTCGCCGGCGACAATATGTGCCGTAACAGACCGTATCCCCGTTGTAGAAAAAATTACAATTTTTAAAACGCCTTTTCAGGAAAACTGTTGCACTTCATGCAGAATATATGGGATAAGGGTTCATATTCCTTGTCTGTGCCCTTCATGCAGAATATATGGGATAAGGGTTCATATTCCTTGTCTGTGCCCTCTATATTTCCTGTATAAGGTACGAGTGTCAAAATCCAATCCAAGTCTACATTTTTTCATCTAACTAGAACTAATTTTTTTCAAGTTCATTTTTATTTTCAGAATTAAACTGTAAAAAGGCATCCCATAAACCGGTTTAACCCTACCGCTGGCTGTTGCCAGTGCCGGTACAAAGTCCGGATATCCCGAGTTCCTATCGTTATCTATGTTTGTCCTTTGTCATTTTATTGCTTTTCTTGTGCAGTTCCCTGGTTAATTGTGACATGTCATTGTAATGTTCGGCCATTGTAAGTGTTTCCTGTTAATCCCACCTTTTTAAAAAAAATATACAAGAATTTAAAAAATAAGTCAGAGCATCGTATTTGTTTTTATCTTTTGATGTAGACAGAGGCAGTAAGAAGGCAGCAAAGGAAACTTAAAATCACGAAATGACTGAATATTTATTGTCTTCATAAGAGAAAAAAAGATACTAATGACAATTTTACGACAACATTTTAAATTATTATAAAATTTATGTCAAACAACTGTATTAATCTTCCAATCATATTGTTTCTTTTCAAAATATTGTTGTAATTCATTGTAGTGATGACTTATTTTTTAATGCAATTAAAAAGGATTTATTATAGAATAAAAACATCAATTGAAAACATCATATTCACGGAAATAGACCGAAATAATACACATTTTGTTGTACAGGTAGCAACCACGGGGACAACTAATGTCTTTTAAGGGCAGATCGACTCAATACAGTTAATTGGAGTGCAAATGATCAAGTAATGGAAAAAGTGCATACAGAACAACCTAACCATTGGTATCCAAACAAAGGGTTAAACTCAGCTGAGGGTAAGGCTTTGCACGACGGTAAGGCCTTCGATTTTGAACAAAATTAGGATTTTGCCAAATTTCAAATAAAATCGGTGATCAACTTGGCTAGCAAATTTTCATGACGAAAAACGAAAAACAGGAAACGACCAAGTGGTAACAGATATAAGTACGAAGGCTAACCGTGTCAAGACTATCACAGCAAATCAACATATTTCGAAGACACGAAAGTTTAGAAAAATATTTCGAATTAAAAGTATTTAAATCTTATTTGCTTTCAATCTTTGAAGGGAAAAAAAACGTTTGTTCGAGTAGGGTATGTGAGAACCGAACCGTCAGTCTAAAGCGAACAATTCAAGGCCAATGGCAACATCGGAAAAACATAGGCAAACATGAGTAGGGCACACAAAAAAAGACGATGCAAACACATACAAAAATTAACAACATAGACCCAATAAAAACATCTGCGAGATCGGGTACATCGATAGTGTAAACATCTCCTGCTCTTATGAGACACGCACCGTGTTGAAATATCAACTTTGGTAGTAAAGTAATATCAGGTAGATAATAACCAAACTTTAGTGGCCAAAAAAAAGATCTGTTGCCATCTTTGAAACTGATTTGAATTAAATTTTTCTACGAAAGATACATTTAAATGATATCATAATAATGACTTTTCCTTGGACAAGGAACATGTGAAACTAATCCTCGCTTTGGATTTATATATATAAATACATGAAAGCATTTGTGTAAACATATTTTGTTAATACACTGTAATATGAATATATATAGATGTACATACAAACAATTAATAATCAATTTTATTCAAATTCCTGATTAGGATTTGAAAAAAAAATGCCTTGCCCTTGTATAAAATCAGATCTTGAAAAGATTCAATTAAAAGTTTTGTTTAAGTTGATACATTACCTTAAACATACACACAATTAAAGTGAAGTGACCCGCCATTCCCATTCGCCAATATCTCTCTGACTAACGTTGGTATCTTGTTAAGTTGCGAAAGAAAAAAAAACCTTCCCAGTTAAATGGGAACTTTTACAAAAGAATAATCGATATTATGTTTCGATTGCTTGCATTGCGTAACTTCTGATTTTGCTTTCATTTGAATTAATTTGAAAAGATGAAAGGATAAAGTGAGAGAAACAAATTATTGACGTCAATCTTTATTCTTCGACACTTTTCCTTCTTTTATCCGGAAGTGAGTCTTCCCGATAGCGTTGTTCATTAGAGCTTTTACAGATTATATAATTTTGTCGATGAATCAATCATTATTATATAACAATGACATACAAAACCATACAGCTTTTAAATTTGTAGCGCTCTAACGTATTATCTTTCTTTTGTTACAAAAGAGCTAAGTACCATCGTCTCCTAATACTTCCGATACAAAGTATCAAAGACCATTCTTCCCGGATTTGATACCGATTTGACCTCGGATTGACTCATCAACAGGGTAAAGGTTCCTGTATACATATCAGGACATGTGTGACCTTCCGGAGCACTTGATGTCTCTCTTTGTTTGAAACATCACTATGTTGGTGCTTCAATTTTGGTTGTTATATTATGTTTAAGTGTTGTATTTGTGGTGTTCGCGCGTTTTGTTGGTGTGTCATGTCTTTTGTCTTCCGTCTCCTGGTGTTTTCGTTTTTTGCTTAGTCTCCCTGGTGTTTTCGTTTTTTGCTTAGTCTCTGGACTTTATGTAATCTCGTGCTTGTGCCCTTGGTATTTTGCTGCCGTTACGTAGTTCCATTATTCAACAATCGAAAATGCAAAATTAACCACCATCAGTATGTCCAATAATTTAAATCTCGAGAACTATTAAAAAACATCTTGATTATTTTACTTTATACGTTTTGTATTTATATATCATTTTGTTAAATTGTTGATTTGTTGCTATGTCATACGTTGTTTTTGGAGGTCCTGATACATTAGTCATGTTCTTTTTATATCATCTTTGAATACAGTTATGACTTAAACTTACTCCAGGGAAACAAGTGTCACTGGGCATTCCAAGTAGTCTTGTATTTTTATACGCCCGTCTAATGACGGACGTATTATGGTATACCAATGTCCGATTGTCCGTCCGTCTGTCCGTCCGTTTCATATGTCGTGCTGTAACTTGACAACTATTTGGCCAATTCACTTCAAACTTTGTAGAGGTATTGGATATGATGGCCTCACGATCTGTATACTTTTTCGTGAAATTTCGATTTTTCTTGCAGGAGTTATGGGACTTTATTCGTCAATTTTAAGACAATTTTTTACATGTCGCGCTCTAACTTGACAACCCTTAAGCCAATTTGCTTCAAACTTTGTAGAGGTATTGAGTACGATGGCCACACGATCTGTATACTTTTTTGTGAAATTTCGATTTTTCTTGCAAGAGTTATGGGACTTTATTCGTCAATTTTAAGGCAATTTTTCACATGTCGCGCACCAACTTGACAACCCTTTGGCCAATTTACTTCAAACTTTGTAGAAGTATTGGATATGATGGAGTCACGATCTGTATACTTTTTCGTGAAATTTGATTTTTTTGCAAGAGCTATGAAACTTTATTCGTCAATTTTAAAGCAATTTTTACATGTCGCGCTCTAACCTGACAACCCTTAGGCCAATTTACTTCAAACTTTGTAGAAGTATTGGATATGATGGAGTCACGATCTGTATACTTTTTCGTGAAATTTGATTTTTTTGCAAGAGCTATGAAACTTTATTCGTCAATTTTAAGGCAATTTTTACATGTCGCGCTCTAACCTGACAACCCTTAGGCCAATTTACTTCAAACTTTGTAGAGGTATTGAGTACGATGGCCACACGATCTGTATACTTTTTCGTGAAATTTCGATTTTTCTTGCAAGAGTTATGGGACTTTATTCGTCAATTTTAAGGCATTTTTTTACATGTCATGCTCTAACTTGACAACCCTTTGGCAAATTTACTTCAAACTTTGTAGAGGTATTGGATATGATAGCCTCATGGTCTGTATACTTTTTCGTGCAATTTTGATTTTTCTTGCAAGAGTTATGGGACTTTGTTTGTCGATTTTAAGGCAATTTTTGACAAGTCACGCTCTGACTGATAAATACTTTGATCAGCTCATTTCAAACTTTGCAGATTAAAGAAATATCAAGCTTAATTAGGCAGTTATAGGTGCTTCTGAATTGAGAACCCCTTACCTAAATCACTTAAAGCTTTGAAAGAAGACGACCGGCGTATCATGCGACTTGGCGCAGATGTTTATTATCCGGTATTGATAGGCAATTGGCCAATTTTTATAATTTCTTGTCTGTTCAATAATTAGGCCGTGGCTATTTAGCCGGTGCCGGCAAATGACATTTAACGATGCGATAGTCTTATAACTGAGAAGGCTAACTCCTGATGTTATTTATATCAAGGATTTTTTGAAACCTATTTCAATTGAATAAGCATTGTCGACTTAATGAAATGGTAAAAAGAAAAATATAAGGCCATGTGCTTTTAACGGAGATACAAGACTTTTAAAATTTGACAGGAAATAGATTTTACATTTTTAGGACTATTTTCTTCTAAAAGCTAGGAAGTTATATCAAGAATTTTATGAAAACTTTCAAGTTTCTCAATTTGAGCTATAGAAGACATTCATGAGATAAAAAGTTGGGGTTAGAGTGCAAAATTCTTTCAGCCATTAGACTGGAGTTTCGAAATCTGACACAAGTTCAGAATTGTGACGAGTGAGCCAACTTATGAATAAAAGCGCCACAAACTATATTTCTCTTCCGGCACCTTAATTGGTTTTCAGGGGCACCGGCTGCAGAGCTGCTCTGTGCGTCTATGGGTGGCGGGTGAGGGAATTCCTGTCTGTGCGGGTTAGTGAGGCCATAATACGAAAAACCTGACTGCACAAACATTGTAGCCAAAATGTGTGCAGTATAAAGACCCCTTCTATATTTATCTAAGTAAACCCGACCCACCGGGGTTCGTTTAGAAGGCTTAATATCCTGCTTCTACTCATTTTTCAAGTGCCAACTAAATGTCGCATCCAAATTTATTCTTATTTTTATTTCATTTTTTTAATTAATTCACTTGTTCTCGTCCTAATAAAATTGAAATTTTGCTAAATGGAAGTTACTCTAAAAGTAATCAAACAATCAACTATATTTCTCCCATTTTACAACTTTGTCGTGCTATATCGTTCAACATCTATCAAAATGGAGGAATTTACAATTTTGCTCGAGAAGTGAACTTGCTAAACTTTTGAACAACGTTTGAAAAGATTAATACGAAAACAACAAAAACATGAAAGACAGGACAAAATGTAAAAAATAGCAAACACAGTGTATATATAAAAAACAGAGAAAAATTAATTGCAGGCAAATGCAGAGAAATGAACTGCTGCTTTTCTTACAAAGACTGACTTTTTGTGTTTTTGTGTTGAAAATTGTAAAAGAGGCTGTGAAATTTCATAACATTCTGGTTAACTTCAAATGGTTAATATTTATTTTTTAGGGAAATGAAATAAATTAAAAGTGATATCCTTTTCCAATATTTTCATAGTTTAACAATTTGATCTTCTTGTGGTATACTAGTATTATGCCATGTCCACTGCGATCATAGGTAAATAAACTAAATACCGAAAGTACTGAAAATTTAACTTCATATGTCTACTCAGTGCAGATAAATCAAAACATTTTGAAAACCAATCAACGAGCGATGCTTTATAGCTGACAGAGAGCAAATTAACAAAATAACCTTCAATAAAAATTATAAGCAGTAAGTAAATAATTTTCATTGGCAAAATCGTTTTTTGTAAGCGGAATAAAAAAAATGTTATCCGGATGAAAATAAATTAAACTGCGCCATTTTTAGCTCACCTGGCCAAAGGCCATGTGAGCTTTTGCCATCACTCGGCGTCCGTCGCCCGTCCATTAACTTTTATTCAAAGATCTTCTTCTCTGAAACTACTGGGCCAATACTAACCAAACTTGGCCTGAATCATCACCAGGGTATGTTCTTTCAAGTTTGTGATTTTTATGACCGTAGACTAAACAACATGGCTGCTGTTACAAAATATAGAACATAGGGGTAAATTGCCATTTTTTGCAAATTACTCGAAAACCATTACAGATATCAAAATTCTGACGGAGTAAAAATGATCAGCATGATGAGATCTACCTGCCGTGCAATTTTGAAGAATATTCGTTTACCCGTCTTGGAGTTATTGCCCCTTTTCCGTGAAAATTTCAGTTTTTCGTTACTTTTAGTCTTTTATATTGAAAATGGTAGATAGAAGTGAATTTTATATAACAGCACGGGACATAGTTTAATATAGGACCCTATGGGGAATGTATAAAAAGATCTTCTTCTCTGAAACTACCAGGTCAAACTGAACCAAACTTGGTCACAATAGTCCTTGGGTATAGTCCTTTGGATTTTGTGATTTTTACGTTCGTACCTCATCCAAGATGGCTGCCAGCGTGGAGCACAGTTCAACATAGGGACCCTATGGGAAATGCATTTTAATGTCTTCTCCTCTGAACTCACTGAGCCAATTGGAACCAAACTTGGTTACAATAGTCTTTAGATGTTTCCCTTCAAAGTTTGTGATTTTTATGTTCATACCTCATTCAAGATGGCCGCCAGCAGGGAATATAGTTTAACATAGGGATTCTATTGGATATGCATTCAAATGTCTTCTCTGAACGGAACCAAACTTGGTTACAATTGTCTCTGGGTGATCCCTTCCAAAGTTTGTGATTTTTAGCTTGTACCTCATCCAAGTATAAAAATGTAACATCTGGTGAACTGATTTATAGTATGAATGAGTGGTCTGTTGTCGACAATGAATAAAACCAGTCACCAGGTGAGCGATACATGCTCATGTGAACCTCTAGTTGAGTAAACCGGTCTCATAAATTTTGATTTTTTTTCATGTCAAAAATTTGAATACATCGGCAAACGAATACCGAAGCAAGAACGAGGAAAGGGGAAATTCTAATATCATAAATCTATAATCACCGCTATTCACAGCAACACGAATTGAGACAGTATGACAAAGACAAAACAAATGAACAAGAACGCCACAAAACTAAAGCACTAGCTGTGTGAACCCCTATAAAAACTTAGGTATCAGGTGCTCCGGAAGGGTAAGCATGATCTGCTCCACGCATGGCATGGAAACTGTTTGATAAAATCGTATCTCATGCGAAGTGAATCGCAAACTTCATATGATTAAACTATTAAAAATCATATGGTTGTGTTTAGTTTTAATGGGTACATCTAAGTGTATCAACATTTTGTATATAATTAATATATAACTCAGATTTTTTTATATTGACTGAAAACACTAATAATGCAGAACTTGACGTCAATAATTTTAAGTGGAAATCGTCCAAGTTCCATATATAAAATAACATTCCGGGTAACTCAATTTGATTACAAAACCTTTTGTTTACTTCTTGGACATTCGTTTACAGAGACTATATCAGGAGTTTGTCTTTTAATGCAGTGTGGAGTTGGTAAAAAAAAAAAAAACAATTCCACGTATTTGAGATGTATGCTCTTTATTTTTCTTAGATATGGTGTACTTGTACATGATATTATATTTCATGTGTACACTTTGTTTATGACTATTATCTAAATTTGTAAATTCTAAAACTTAAGGTTTAACTCCCTCAATCATAGTTTTGTCCTTGGCTATATTTTATATTATTGATTATTTGGATTTCGTTTGGTTTTTGCATTATAAACATTTAATGGAATACTGGATTTCCTTTGCTTTGGTTTAGGAATTAATTTCCGAAATGGCTATACAGCTCATAAAAATTAATTGCAGTGGGAGTTAACATGTGTGTTATTTTCTCATGTTTATTTACTCCATATCCTTTCGTAAAATATATATATCGTCGTTAAAGAGATGGGTATTGAAATGGGTATTCATTTTATCAACAACTGACAATATAATTGCCTATAAACCATATTCTTGCAATTAACAGACTGAGAATCGCCAAAAAGCCATATTCTTGCAATTAATACAGACTTAGTACTTTCCATTTTGAAACGAAGAGTATTTGTTTAAATTGAAGCGATAAATTCATGACTACAACAAATTTTAATCAATAGTCCAAGTTATGTAATGATGCATCAATTTATACAGTTAATACATTACAATAATAGTAATTTGAAACTTGCTTTAGTTGGCTTTTCCTGCAAACATTCAATAACTTGCCGTTGTCCTTGGAATGTTCGTTTATAGAACTAAAATTTCGGTTTCAATTACTTTGTAAAAGTTAAATTAAAATACCATTTTCTTTAAATTAAAGTTGTAAACATTTTGTATTTGAGTTCTTAAGTCATTTTTGTTAAATGTTAACTTCAAAAATCATAATACGTGACAGCAAATTTTATAAAGATATCCTTACTATTGACAATCCCCAGTTTTTAGCTTATGTTGACACAATTAACCCACAACAACTGAAACTAAATAAGGCAAACAATGATTCTAAATACTGCCTTTTCTGGATCTAAGTATCACCATTGGCTCTGGTAAAATAAAAACTAAAGTTTATGTTAAAAGGGATGATTTTGTTTTTACAATTACTAATTTCCCCTTTCTTGACCAAACAATGATTCTAAATACTGCCTTTTCTGGATCTAAGTATCACCATTGGCTCTGGTAAAATAAAAACTAAAGTTTATGATAAAAGGGATGATTTTGTTTTTACAATTACTAATTTCCCCTTTCTTGACGGCGACGTTCCCCTAGCTCCATCCTACGGGGTGTATATATCTCAACTTGTACGATTCGCTCGCATTTGTTCCACCCTTGATGATTTTAATGAGCGTAACCTTACTCTCACATCCAAACTTTTACAACAAGGTTACTGATTTCATAAATTATTAAATACTTTTAAGAAGTTTTACAGAAGATATGAACATTTGATATCTAGATATGACGTGACTCGCAAACAGCTAATAACAAAGAACATTTCTCATCCTCGATTTTATGGAATTTTATGGAAATGTTGTTAAAAAATGTCAAAAACTGATAAATAATCCAGAAAAACTGGGACGTAACTTCCATTCTTTACGTAATAGTGGATATCGACGAGATATTCTGAAAAAATCCGTTAAATTGGCTTTAGATTCCAGTGACCTGAAGACTTTACATATATACTGGCCTCTCACTGATACTGCCGATGTCTACTGAAATACATGAAGACTCTTTACCAAACCCTTCGGGGAGTTTTGAGTTTGATTTTTCTTCCGTAGTGCGGCAGTGTTTTACCAGCAGACTAGATTCCTTGAGCTAGCCGGCAGTTTAGCGGCGAGCACTCTTTGACCCTTCTTTCAAAATTACGTTTTGTCTTATGCTTTTTCTGTTCCAAGATAGTGGTCATTGAGTTAGTAGTCTACCTGTATTGGGTTTTATTCGCATGTTTATGATACTATAGGGAAACGGGATAGAGAAAGGGGAGGTTTGGGTACCCATAAACCGGTTTAACCCTACCACTGGCTTTTGCTAGTGCCGGTACCAAGTCCGGCTATCCCGAGTTCCTATCGTTATTTATGTTTGTATCTTGTTTTCATTATTGTGTTTCTGGTGCAGTTTGCTTGTAGATTGTGGCTTGTGATTGTAGTTCCTGGCCATTGTAGGTGTTTGCTGTTTTCATGTTTTTGCAGTTTTAATAATTTTGAATATCTTTAAATCATTTAATAATTTCATTGCAAAAGTAAATTGTACATCGCTGTAAATGGCCCTTATGGAAGATCTCAATGGTATAGAGTGTGATCCGGTTACTTGAATTATCCATATTCAACTGAAGCATTTTGTGTTTTTATAACCACAATAAAAATTTCGACCGAGCATCAGTAATTAGACAGTAAGACATCGAGTCAAACAATCCTACTTATTGTGACTTTAACCGTACATTTTCACCAATGCCTGTAACATTTAGATTATTTTAAATTGCAACCCCTTTTGTATTTTCATGTTTATGCTTCAGGCAAGAGCTAAGATTAGTTTTCTTGAGAAGCACATGATATATATTCCACAATGTATCGAAGTACGGATGCTTGAAAAAGAATTAAGCGTTTTATCAATCTCCATGCGCAGATGAAGGAATTATAAAATGCAACAATTATCAAAATATATTATGAAATATTTAATCCTATTCTCAAGACAGTCTAGAGCGTTATAAAAGATATGAGTAATTTTCAAACTGAGAATAAAGCAGTAAAATACTTTTTTTTCCTATGCAAGTCAAGCTTAGCAGTACTATTCCATAAACATGTATGCCACTTTCGAGCATCACAATTATTGATTTTCACTCGAGAGCCGGAGGCTGGAGAGATATAATAACTATTTGATAGATGTCATGTGATCTTTACGATCGACAGGCCTATTACCCTTGCGAGCTTCCAATAAATATATAGTACATTATTTATTTTTTTCAAAATCCGTTTATATCTGTCAAATAATGACGGTGTTGCTATATAAAATTGATAATAACATACAGTAAATAAATATTCATAGTTATTTACCTCCATGTCTCTATCAAGAAATTCAGTGCGCCTGTCGCGTAAATATTTGCCAAAGATTTGTTTGTAACCTGTGGTATGTGTATTGGCTATTTATTGAAAATAGAAAAACATACATGTACACACGTAAATCAAAATAACCTAGCTACGAGTAATATAAATTGCACTTTTTGTTCGCGATAATAGAATAAATTAACTAATTTTCCCAAAAAGTACACGAATTAGAAAATCGTTTGATTTTCTTGGAAAGGGTTGTGCTTTTTCGGGATGCAAGAATTGGAAGTTTTTAATTTCGGAAATTCGAGGGTTCCATAATTTTAGCCACGGATATCGGGAAATTGATGCAACTTAATCGGGATTTCTTGTTTTTTTAAGTTCCTTTCTAGTTCGGGATCATGGATTGAGAGCCCCTTCACTCCCCGAAGATGACTAGGATGGTATTTGTTTACCTCTTTTGGCTTTTTAGTAAATTGGAATTTTACACCTTTTCGATTAGTTTCACGTTATTGCTAATAACACCTGATTTTTTATTCACTTGTGGTTAATTATATTTTCTGTTCGATAATTTCCAAATAAAGCATATGAGTTAGTTAATGAGAAGCCTAGGTCGATTGTCTTCCTGTACCAAGTTACTTATTTATGGTTAAAGTGGAGATAATTTTGATTTAAATATAAAAAAGAGACAATTGATATGATAATTAAGATTATCTCCGCTTTGAACCATACAAAACTAACTTGGTACAGGGAGATAACTGACCGAGGTTCCTCATTGCTATGCAGCAGTTGTTTTGATGCCTACGAATCTTTGCCGTGTGTAGATATTCAGGCCTTTCGAGTTTAAGCTACATCGGAGGTTTGATTATTTTAATGCATAGTTCATTTGGGTGTTTATTGTACAATTGTTGGGAGCCGAATGACAGTTCTATTGGATTTCTTACAATTTCGAGAAACTTGTTGATAAATGTAGCCTTGTATCCATTGGAAAAAGTTTTCACACGTATACTGCTGAGCCGATAATTTGGAAGTATCTGATCACTTACGAAAACATATAGTACGTTCAAATTGCCTTTTTTCCTTAATGATGATGTATGATGTGTATGAGGATAATATTTCATCGCGATAAAAGCTGGAAAAACATTTGAAGTTTGAATTTTAATTTGACATTTAAATGATCTCGTACATGTTGTATTACCACTATAGAATGAGTAATAACTGTCTGTTTCTGTATTGGCCATGTATAGATTCGAGGTTAGCTGTATTGGTCCCGAGACCCGGAGAGTCGAGGGCCAATGCGGCTGATCGAGAATCTATACAGGGCCAATACAGAAACAGACAGTTCATAACACTTTTATTAAATAATCTGACTGTGTTTCTCTTATCATTTATAGGCATGTACATTTTTGTTATAATTGTGAAAATGGGGTGCTCTGTTTCCCTCAACCCTGGGTAACTCGATGTTCACAACCTTAAAAACGGTGATCGGAGATCTGTGATTTACACTTAATAAGTGCAGTTCGAGAAATCAAAGAATGTCCTATAAATAACCACTCTTCGGCTGAACTCAGTGAACCCTGTATTTGTCCGGGACAATAGAGGATTTGCCTGTATTTTCCCGGGCCGAAAAAGCTGTATTTATATCACAAGGGCTAAGCCATCAGTATGACACATGCCGTATTTGCTATATTATGGCTGATTTAATCATATTATTTGATAAAATTAAAAAATGAACTATCCATTCCAATTTCAATGGAAATATAACAGACTCTGATTCTCGTTTTATAAAGGAGTGTAAACATCACTACCATTATTTCTTTTCTTTAAGCATATTTCTTTGAATAAGTTCTTAATATAATATTTCCATGACTAATGTGTCTAGAATCATGCGTCAAATATTTTTTTTCAAATTCGCAATCAAGTTATTTAAGATTTCTGTTTGGCGGTTGTCTTTGTCAAAAGATGTTCGTCTGAACCCACGTGAATGATTTTTATTTTTTAGATAAGCAATTCCTAATATTGCAAGTCTGTTTCCTGTTGACTTTTTTTCAGAAAAATAAACGCAAAAGCGTACACATTGGAAACACTCCTAATATTTTAAATTCGTTTCCTTTTAAGGTAGATCGACACTAATACATGGCGCATTTGCGAAACATGAGTCGGATGCGCAATTGACTTGATTTTCCAGCCGGGATCTTCTCATTGTGACGTCATAATAGATTGGCATATACTTTCCAGCGAATCACCTCCCTTTCCCGTACATATTGTCTATTTCGTTAACTAAATAAAATATCTCTCTTAATCAAACGGTGACATAGATTTTTTAAGCTCAACATATAGCTGAAGTATATGTCTGAAATATCTATCTGATATTTATTTGATATGAAAGTGAAATAATAAACATGTAGTCCCCTTTCCCTATATATTCTTTGTAAATATTACTGAAAAATACTGAATTTGGCCTCATTTCCAAAGCCTGAAAACAGAAAAAGATGATACGTGACATGTCATTTTATTTTATTCTTTGAACAAATGGACTAAGACCTACAAAATATCCCAAAACGAAAAAAATCTGTCTGATATTTTTTATTAGGATCGGTCGACCTTGAAAGTAATTATGATACAGTGCTTTTTGTCCACCGTTCCTTTTTGTCCGAAATTTTTGCTTTTTGTCCGTCAATTTTTGTAAAATTTGCTTTTTGTTTTTTTATACCCCCGCCATAAAAGGTTGGGGTATATAGGATTCCTCTTGTCCGTCTTCCGTCCGTCACACTTTCGTTTCTGGATGACAAATTGACTTTGCTATTAAGGAAAGTTTTAATATTTTGAGATATTATTTATAAAATACAGGTCAAGTTTGATTTTGATTGTGATCAGGTTTTGCGTTCCAGAGTTATTGCCCTTGATTTAGGGAAAATTTGTAAATGTTCTTGTTTCCGGATCATAACTTGAGTTTGCTTTGAAGGAAGGTTTTAATATTTTTAGATAGTGTTTATATTCATAAAATACAGATCAAGTTCGATTTTTTTTATTGTGATCGGATTTTGCGTTCCAGAGTTATTTCCTTGATGTAGACAAAATCTGTAAATTTTATGGTTTCCGGATGATAACTTGAGTTTGCTTTGATGGAAAGTTTCAATATTTTGTGATAGTATTTATAGTCATAAAAACAGGTCAAGTTCGATTTTGATCGTGATCGGATTTTGCGTTCCAGAGTTATTGCCCTTGCAAATTTTATGGTTTCCTGATGATAAATTGAGTTTGCTGTGAGAGAAAATTTTACTTTTTTCGGACAAGGTTGCTAATTATAAAATACAGGTCAAGTTCGGTTTTGACCGTGATCGTATCACGTGTTACAGAGTTATTGCCCTTGATTTAGGCAAAATCTGTAAATTTTATAGTTTCTGGAAGATTCATGTAACTTCAGTTAGCTTTATGAGAAAATTTTCAATATTTTGGGACAGTGTTACTAATTATAAAATAAAGGTCAAGTTTGACCGTGATCGTATTATGCGTTCCAAAATTTTTGCCCTTCATTAAGGCAAAATCTGTAAATTTTATAGTTTGTAAATGATAAATTGGGTTTGCTTTGTAAGAAAATTTCTGCAACTACTAGGATTGCCTATAGGCGGGGGTATCTTTTGTGATCTGCAGATCACCTTTTTCTACTTAAGTTTCGGTCACAAGGTTTGGCATTTGGAACCTTAAAATAATCCCAATTTAACAAGTTAAACATATAAACACACCATACTTGCATTTTCAATCTTTATATTGAATAAATTGAAGTTTGTCAGAAAAATTAGGCGATATAAAGAGATAACCATGATGTATTGGGAATCAGTCATAGATTTTACTGGTACAAATGCGTCGCTAAAAACGGATTCTTGCAAAAATAAAATCTTAGTTATGTCCCAGATAATTCTAAAATACAATATGGCTATCTCAATCTTTCTCATGCAGTCCCTCAAAATAATAACATCGATATCTAATGTCCGTCTGCGTAGTAACGTGATTGGTGGATCCGATAAAGTAAATCGATTTGACCCTTAAAAAAATTGACGTTTCCAATCATGGATTACTACATTACAATTATGCATGGATTTCATTTATATTTCAGTTGTTTATTAAGATTAGATTAATATAGTCTCTAACATTGTTTCCAGTTTATTACGTATATTTGTCACATTTTCACATTTTTAAGTTCGAGGTTTATCCGAGAACTTTAAAATGTGAAAATTTAATTATCGAAATATGAGAAATTATCGTAATAAACTGGAAAACAATGTTAGAGATTGTTTCTCTGATTTCTACTCATTTTATTTGACGTATAGCGATCTCCGTAGTCTCCAGCCTCAAGTATGTCGCTATTTTGTTGCTATTATCGTTGCTATCTGTATTATTGCGCCATTCATTGAAAGGAGTGTTGAATATAATAGTTTTAATAAAAATATCATATTATCAATAAATTGAGTTATCTTAGTGATAAAAAGGCAAAAACCATTTCGTTAGACAATGTTGCAGGTGTTTATTTCATCAACATCCGGTTGCACTATTTATCTTAGTCATAAAAATGCAAAAACCATTTCGTTAGAAAAGGATGCAGGTGTTAATTTCATCAACATCCGGTTGCACTATTTCTAGAAAATGACAAAAGACATTTACATGATTGACCAATCGGCAAAAGAGATCAACTTCCAAACATGTTATTTATTAATTTCATCTTACATTATTTGGGAAGTATTTATTTTGGAACAAGAATAAGAGAAAACTTATTTTATTTAACCTCTAACAACTGGATTGGATACAATTTAAAACAACTTGTAGAATCCTTTCCATATATTACAGTGGAACATATATAAAAACATAAATCGGCAAACAGATCAGAATTGAAGATACTCGACCTATGGTGTATTTGGGTGTGAAGTGCTTTTAAAAACCTATCGCCTTAGAAAAAGTACATTGTATCTCGGAGGTTTTATAAAATTTTGTTCACTTATCGATTTTTTATAAAGATTTCGATTGTTGGCAAATTTCTGATTTGTTTATTATTATGTAATAGTTACATATATTGAGAGAATTATCACAAGAAAAGGACTACCCAAGGGATAGCGATATGGACTGACACGCTGATAAAGCCTGAGCCGTTGGCGAGGGTTTTATTGATGCGTCCGTCCATATCGGTATCCCAAGGGCAGTGTTTCTCTGGATAATGCACTCTAAAAAAGTAACTCTTGTGCCTATTTTATTGAAAAAAAAAAACATCTATATTCTATTTTTTAATCAGTTTTGACCATGCCCTGTCTAAAGTCACTCGCATTAAAAATTCAATATTTTCTCACTGTTCTTTCTCTTTACCTGGATATTCAACCGATCTTTAAATTATACAAGACAATCTGTATAATGCCCGTGTACAGCAGTAATTTGAAAATTTTGTGGATTTTATTTCTTGTCTATATGACAGATTATTTCATTAACAATACATTATCAACAAAAATGGATAAAAATTAGCAAATACTAGTAGGATCAGTTTTTGAAATTTCCATTTTATGATAGTCACATTAAGCACTTGAGTAACTTTAAAAAACTGTGTTTTGAATACAATCAATATATGTCATTCAATACCAGTACATCGGGATCGATTAATATCATGATATTGACTGACAGTGTTAATACCACAGATTAATGAAGACCACCTGACCATCTCTACACAAATCAAGAGATATTATTGAAATCTGATATAAGATAATCTAGATTATTCCAACTTTGAATAGCGGATGGAAAAAAGTTTGTTTGAGCTTTAGCCTTGTTCTTGGGGCTTTAAATTTATTTTGTATTCTAAAATTTCTATTAATTTCAATGTATATGTTACAGTACAAATTGGGATCCAGTAGGATCCAGAATCCTCCTAGTACAAATTGGAATTTTTATTTCTACTTGGGCAGATTAAAATTCCGTTTTTACTGGATTTAATTCCAATTTCTACCAGGACAAATAAGAATTAATCTAATACAAATTGGAATTCCAATTTCTCTAAGTAGAAATTGAGATATCCTGATTTATACTAGTAGGATTCTGAATCCTACTGAACTTCTAGTATGATCCAGAATAATACTGGATATTTTGTTCAGGAGGATTCTGGATATTACTGACATTCAAAGCTGAAAAGAGTTTTTGATTTTGTTATAAGAAGTATGTATTTTACAACATTGTAGTTTACGAAAAGTAAATACTAAAACCTTTAAATGACAAATAACATAATTATAATTGGTGTAACCCTGTGACATTTGGTAGAGCAGGGAATTTTCTATTTACAACAACGGCATCGCATAGTACTGCATTTGCCAGAGTAATTATAAATTGTAGTTATTGTACTTCCATTTTCCAATGAATGGCCCCGACGGAACCCCGAGGTATAGAAATAGGACCTAGTATCTCCGGCTAGCGGGGTTTGACCCCACCTAAACGGGGCTGACCCCGAAGGAACCTCAGGATATAGAAATAGGACCCATTCCGTGGTTGTGCGAGATTAATTAATACACAACCCATCTTTCGGATGGGATGTAAACTCAGGTCCACATGTTGGAAGAAATGCCACACTTCCTGCACGTTAAAGAACCCTTGTAGCAAGCTCTTTTTGGGTGGTCCGTTGGTGATAGGTTACAAGGCTAAATTCCCCGCCCCTTTCGATTTCAACCTACTTTTCCAGTGGCAGTCAGAATTTCCCCTCCAATGACACTTTTCATACCCAAAAGTGATTATTTATTAACAAACTTGTTCTCGTCTTGATATAGCTTAAATATTGCCCAGTAGACGTTAAACAATATTCAATCAATCAGTCCAATGAATGATTTTTTAACATGACAATGTGTGAGATTTCAAGTAGAGTAACAGAATATCCTGCATTTAAACAAGGGATACAAAAACTTCTCAAATCAACAAGATCATTATCAGAAAAGTAGTTTTTAAGTATGCCATCTTTAGAAAAAAAATCATATTCCAAGTTAACTATGAAAAATAGTGACCAGAAGTTCGAGCTGTGCTGAAGAGTTTAAAATGTTCGAAACAAAACATCTTTATCTTTTATGAAATTAGACAATTAATCTTATTCTTTCCAAATTTATCTTTAAATCAAATCATCACCAACACAGTGGAAGGGACGTATTACTAAGTATGTTTTACTTCTTTACCACCTTTTTAATTTATTTAAGTTAGTAGGGTCCAGAATCGTTCTAGTAGAAATAATGATATCTCAGTTTTTCCTAGGAGAAATTAGAATTCCAATTTATACTGAATTAAATCCAGTACAAATAAGAATTCTAATTTGTCCCAGTACAAATTGGAATTCCAATTTTTACTGGATAAAATTTGTCCCATTAAAAATTAGAATTCCAATTTGTACTCGGAGGATTCTTCATCCTACTGGATTCCAATTTTTACTGTAATAGAAATTTATACATATTAAGATTAAATAATTAGATTTCATGAATCCTCTTTTGGATTCCGTCTGTTTAATTGGTGAACATCGATTACGTGGCATATCCATATGAAGTTGTAATTCCAATGAAAAACATTTGACAACATGGTCACGTAGCGTATGAATTTTTAAAGAAGAATCCCATTTATATTATGTATTTTCCTGTAAATTTTGTTTTTATATTTAGGTTTTAAAATGTAAATTATAAGGATTGAAGTTTCATAGGGATTATGAAAGTGATGACCGGGCGCACATTTTCAACATGAAGCGCTTCGGGCAACACTTTCATACCAAAACTTCAAAATAATGCATTCAATTCTTAAATAAAGCAATCAATCAACAGTATGTCACAAAAAATATAATGCAGTTTGAATACTAGTGGCACATACTATAATCAATTTTAACAGTAATATTGACTTTCACTCAGAACAATTCATAATACAAAAAAAAATTAACGATTCCATGTTTTTTTACCACCCTACAGTTGTTTTTCGCACATTTCATCAAGGTAACGACAAATCATGATCCCAAAACGACTGCATTAAATATTGTCATCTTCACAATATAATATTTTTCTTCACATATACGTTTCTGCTCGGCGAACAGGAGTTAATACTAGTACATTCTACACATGATAATGTCACATTTTATCGACTGATCCTGCATTATAATTCTGTTGTCCTCAACTTGAATCTCAGCATCTATCATTTCCGACTGTTTCCTCAACTCAAACTGAATCCCAGTTTCATTTGTCTCAGTTCCAGTTGACTAGTACTGCGCACGCACACTGCGACTCCTTCTAACTGGTATCTCCGGTGCCCATTTGCTAGTAAGGAAATACATATCCGGATATCAGGGAGTTTGCAACGTTCTTTTTGATGCCCCTTTAATGACATCGGACACGGTGTTCACATCAAACTAAAGACGTCTAGTTTGCTTTCATAAACGACGCAACAGGGCTGTCTCATCCGATGCTGAATAAGATGATGGTGATGCAGCCAATACGTTTTTCCCGTCCATGTTTTCTGGTACCAAGTAATGTCGGTATTTAAAAGTTCTCCCATATGGTTTACAGGTATGTGTAACTTTACACGGGAAATAAGTTGGTGTTTGAGATGTGCCTGCAATGATAACCTCTCTTGTATCTTCTTGTACTCTATCCTTCATGACAAGGATTCTGGCGTCAGAAGTTAAATCAGTGGTGGAACTCTGGTTGAGACAGATTCAGTTTCTCTGGAGATTTCTCCTTCCTTCAGAATCAGGGAGTCAATACTGCTTTCCACCTCCAACTCTCTTATCTCTCCTTAACTTCTTCTATTGGTTCTTCCTGGCTCACACTATAGTTGCAGAAATTCCAGTATTTTTTTTCTCCTTCCATCATCTTCAGTAAAAAAAACCATCCTTTGTCATCACGTTGATGTTTATCAGTACCTTATATTCAAAATCCACTGAGGGTTCCCTAAAAGGGGAAATGGGTGAATCCACTAAGACAATAGTCATTACTGTTTCCATGTAAATTTTTACATCTCTTACCATATCCTGTTTTGTCAACTTTTTCGACCACAGACTTCACCTTTTGTTGTTACCTCTCCTTGCTTCTTGCAATTTTTTGCTTATTTCCCTGATCCTAATCCTCTTTGTTCTACTACAGTTGGTATGTTTTCCTTGATCTTAATACGGTTTCCTAATTGGCGCGGTTGTCCATGAATTAAACTGGTACCAATGTACCGATTTCTCCTTCAGGGTTCTTAACATGGAATTGCTTGAAAATTCATACGGACGCCATCGACACTTCACTTTACATTGCATTCTATCAATGAGCATATCTCCTGTGTGTTTTAAGTCCCTCCAAGGTACCGTATGTACGGAACATTCCATACAGTTGTTCAACTGAAGAACCCGAGTAAAATAATGAAAATGTGACTAAAACTCCAATTTTGCTATGTTTTTAATATTTTACACATATATTTTAGTTGTATAAAGCTCTTGCACAAGTACGATATAATCCTAGATGTCCTGATACTGGGTCAACGTGAAGCATTTTAAAACTTCCTCAAGCCAGCATGGCGGCAAAATAAGCTTGGAAATCTCCCCATGATTTAATTGTATTTTGTCCCATTGAGACCAATACGACTTTGAATCTCTGCTTTGTAAAGATATCTGTTCCAAACTTTGTTTCAAATTGGTATTATTATCTAACTTCCACAGAACTCTTAATACTCCATCTTTCTGTTGACTTTCAGATATCTCCTCTAAGGTTCCTTTCTTAACCCATTCAAATGACTGACTCGTTTCTTCAATTTCAACATCCTTAGTGTCTGTGAGGTCCCCATCTTTTGTCGTCTTATTTATATACAAAACCTGTGTATCTCATCTTTCTCTGTTTGGTTGAAGTCTTTCATTTCTTGTCGGCTATAGTAATTACATGTGTAACAAGGTCTACACGACAAGTCATCAGTATTAGTATAGTTCTCTCTTAATATGTCAAAATTTTTCGGACAAATTTCAATTTATTCAATATCAACATTGAAATTACAAGTTTAGTATGCTTTTATGTTTAACTTGTATATATTGTGATTATTTTATGTTTAACTTGTATATATTGTGATTATTTTTTGTGGTCATGTGGTGTCTTTGGTCTTCCGTCTTTTGGTGTTCTTGCTTTTGCCTTGTCTCTGGACTTTGATTTGTGTAATTTTGTGCTTTGTTCCTTCGGTATTCTACTGCCGTTGTTTTAATGTTCCGATTGCCAAACTTTGTAACTGTATATAAAAAAATGCAAAAGTTGGGGATAAAAAGCAACTATACAAAAATCGACGGACAAAAAGCATAAGTTTTGGACAAAATGGAAAATTTTAGGACAAAAAGCAAAGCGGATAAAAAGCAAATATTGCGGACAAAAAACAAAAGTTGCGGACAAATAGGAAGAGTGTGCAAAAACCACGTATCAAATTGATTAAAAGTAAGGATGGAATGTTATCATACCGATATTCAAATATCACAATCTGTTCGAGGGTTGAATTCTTTTAGACATGAGATGAGTTCATAAGGAGCAAGATCAGATAAGTTGACATTTTCGCCCAGGGTGCCGAAAATTGAAATATAGCTTTTTTCCCGAATTATAATAAAACAACTTTTAACGATTTTGCAATTAAACATAAAGCCTTTATGAAAGTATTTTTTTTTTTGCCTGAACTTGTACTCATTGTCCAACCATATTATACTCCCTTTCCGGTTTCCGTCCCTTCTCTGGTTTAAAACCGTGGAGTCTTACAGAAACACGAACACAGCTTTGATGAAGGTGGTAGACTTTCAATTTACATAATATACAATAGATAAAATAAAATGTATTCTGAAAAAAGTAGATGGGAGGTTAAGTTGGATAGTTGGAAGACTGCCAATGGCATTTAACATTTTTTAATCAATTTATCGATTCTGTTGTTACACAACCATAGTTTGCTGTTTTGTCAAATAATATTTGACGTCTTCCCATCTCAACTTTGGGACCTCACCTTCTCCTGGGAATTATTTTTTAAATGAATATTACATTTCTAACATGGTGTGTAACGAGACACTGACACTGTCCACGAATCTGGTGTCTCTTGTTAAGTACATGAGGACTCTTATTTTGTAAGTCATGCTTTACATGTGTTTATTAAAATGGTTGTGTTAGATATGCTATGAATTGGCTTTCTGTTATCTATCATTTGCGCTTATTGTAAGTTGTTCTTCTTTCATATTGTTCTTCTTTTATATAATCATTTTCGTCGAAAGTTGAATCATTATTAGAGCTTATGAAGAATGGATTGCTTTCTGTCCACTTGTCTTTTGGCATGTTGATTGTTTGTGTTTCTACCATTATTCCCGAAATGTCTATTGATTCTTCTTCCCCTTTGTTTGCATGTGATATTGAAAAGTTGTGTTCATTATTGATGTCTTGTGTTTCTATTTGTGCTATTTCAGAGTCCTCATTGATGCTGTTGTGCTCATTTTCTATTATAATAGTGAAGCTTGGTTTGAAATTTGAAATTGAATGTATTTTCTCCATTAAATTCCCAAACATCTAATCTATTCGTGCTCATTGCTGCCTTATGTGGATTGAAATTTGCGAATATTATCACATGTGGACTATCGTATTGTTTCATGCCTGATACATATTTTGTGTTGAAAACTATGCCATTTTTGATACCCTGTATTACTTCGTAGTTGATTCTGTCCTCCTAACTTCGACAGAAATAAAAAATTTCAGTTCTTTCACCATTCCATGCGAATATTATGTCTTCACTTTTGCCGTTTTCGAATCTTATCGCGTTAGTTGTTGCTGTAATGTATTTAGACGTCCATGTTTTCCCCTTTTTTCCAAAATTGTCTACAATCCACACTATTTTTCCTTCATCTGCATCATGTTTGAGATAGTTCAATAATGTTTTTTGCCACGGTCGTAGTTCACATGTGTTGTAGTATAGGCGCGTTCCTTCACGATATTCTTCTTCTTTTATTTTGTTGGCTGCATTTACGATGTTGTTTCTGTACGAATGTATCTATTGCCGCCGTATTCCCTGTCTATAAGTTCATGTTCTTAGGTGTTTTATTTTGACAGCATTTTATTTTTTTTGTTTTGTTTTGTTTTGTTTTTTTTTTTTTTTTTTT
>MJUU01030064.1:39349-51120 GCA_002080025.1 Modiolus philippinarum
CACTGCCCTCATACATAACCTTTGTGTCCTAAAAAAAGAGCAAGCTGTGTCAACTAAAAAATGTTTAAAAATATGAATTTATTCTTTTGAAAAAAAAAGAATCTTAATAGAAAATGGAAGTACATTCACCTTTAATTTAAAAAAAAACTCATTTAATGAACAGAATCATGTTCTAAAGTAACAATAATAAAACAAGAGCTCGACTTCTATGACATTAATAACATATTGGAAGACTTTGAAAATGTCAACACGAACCAATCTGATTACAATTTAATAACTGTTTTGTTTTGTTTTTTAATATTTATTTTTTATTACTTTTTTTATTGTATTTATCTATTGTTATTGTTATTATTTTTGGCTTAAACTTTGAACAATATTATTGGCACCTGCCAGTAATTTTGGCTCGTTTATAGTTTACCTTCTTGGGAATTAACCAGATAAAAAAAAATGCAAACCCCGGTTCATTGTAGACGATAACTTACTTTCAAAGTCATTTAAATCGTCAATTCTGATTTAGGATTCAGAAGCATAAGACTAGATAATTTTATACAGAATACGGTTCAAATATAGACTGATACTAGTTTGATAAATCATAAATTTAGGGAGCAAATTCAACTACATTACTAGATTTGCAATTGTAAGCACTGGCCGATGTCACCCCAGAACCCCATTTTGATAATTCAACCTTATTCGCAGCCTCAAAATCTACCTAGAAATCAATTTTCGTTGAAATCGGGCAACGTTGAAATTTTTGACGTATTTTGGCGGCCATCTTAGAAATGTCGGCCATTTTGAAAATTTTAAACGCACAACATATAACTTCAGATGGTGGTCCAACTTTGTGCAAAGTTTGAAATCATTCCATTCAGGCATTACGAAATAATCGCTCGGACAAAATTTATTGGAAGAAGAAGAACTAGATTTGCAATTGCAAGCAATAGCTGATGTCACCCCAGACTACCAATTCGATGATTCCACCTTATTCGCAGAGTCAAAATCTACCTAGAAATCAATTTTCGTTGAAATCCGACAATGTTGAAATTTTGACGTTTTTTGGCGGCCATCTTGGAAACGGGCAGCCATTTTGAATTTTTTTTTTTGGTACAAAAATATTCTCATCATGACCTAACTTCATGCCAAGTTTCATTTGATTACATCAAGCCACTCAAAAATAATCCTTCGGACAAAATTTTGTGGAAGAATAATAATAAGAATAATAATCAGAAGAAACGTAGAATAACAACATGTCACCCCGACTACGTCTGGGGTGACATATTAATAATAAGAATAATAAGTAATAACTGTGTTCGCAAAGCAAAACACAAAAGTCGCCCAAACCTCCCATGGATCGCCATCTTAACAATTTTTTTTACCTCAAAATATGTTCTACCCTTCATACACGACCTTTCTGTCAAATTTTATGCAATTTGGAGCATTTTTAATTTTCCCAACTTTTTTCAGTTTCCATGGCAACGGCGGCCATTTTGAAAATTCCAAGACTAGAATACACATCTTGGGATGGGGTTCCATCTTCCTATGAAGATTGGTTAAGATTGGACCAATGGTCTTTGAGAACCAGGTGGGACAAGTTCATGGCGGAAGAAAAAGAGGAATAATAATAATAATAACTAGTATTAATTGTGTTTGGATGCAAACACAAGAAGTCTCCCAAACAAACTCCCATATCAGAATTCAAAGGCTTTCGATGAGATCCAAATATTCTAAGGAACCTTCCTGTCAAATTTTAATCAATTGTGAGCACTTTTGCATTTTCCCGCTTTTTTCCTGTTTCCATGGCAACAGGAACCAATTTGAAGTCTTGGAGACCTGCAGCCCTTTTCACAAAAAATCTTACGACAAATTTTAATCGTAAGTCAATATGAAATGTTAAAGACGTACGAATAAATTTTATCCTAAGATTTTTGTGAAAAGGGCTGCAGAAGCCAATTCTATAGATGTAAGGTAACCTTCCTTTAAAATTTCATCCAATTCTGAGCACTTTGATTTTCCCGCCTTTTTTATCATTTCCATGGCACCGGTTGCCATTTTAAAGTCTTGGAGACCAGAAGTCAATTCTACACATATAAAGCAACCTTCCTGTAAAATTTCATCCAATTCTGAGCACTTCGATTTTCCCGCCTTTTTACCATTTGCATGGCACCGGTTGCCATTTTGAAGTCTTGGAGACCAGAAGTCAGTTCTACACATATAAAGCAACCTTCCTGTAAAATTTCATCCAATTCCGAGCACTTTGATTTTCCCGCCTCTTTTACCATTTCCATGGCACCGGTTGCCATTTTGAATTCTTGGAGACCAGAAGTCACTTCTACACATGATAGGCAACCTTCCTGTAAAATTTCATCCAATTCTGAGCACTTTGATTTTCCCGCCTTTTTTACCGTTTCCATGGCACCGGTCAACATTTTGAAAATTCTAAGAACAGAAAGACCATCTAGGCATAGGTATCTATCATCCCACAAAGTTTCAGAAAGTTTGGACCACTGGTGTCCGAGAAACGGGTTGGACAAACTTTTGGCGGAAAACGGAAGAAGAAGAAAAATAATAAAAATAAGAAACACAGCAAAAACAATAAGTCTCCCCAAACTTCGTTTGGGAGACTAAATAATAACAAGTAATAACTGTGTTTGCAAAGCGAAACACAAAAGTCGCCCAAACCTCCCATGGATCGCCATCCTAACAAATTTTTTATTCTAAAAATATGTTCTACACTTCATACACAACCTTCCTGTCAAATTTCATGAGATTTGGAGCACTTTTAATTTTCCCGCCTTTTTTAGTTTCCATGGCAACGGCCGCCATTTTGTAAATTTTTTACCTCAAAATATGTTCTACCCTTCATACACAACCTTTCTGTCAAATTTCATGCAATTTGGAGCACTTTTAATTTTCCCGCCTTTTTTCAATTTCCATGGCAACGGCGGCCATTTTGAAAATTCCAAGACTGGAATGCACATCTTGGGATGGGGTTCCATCTTACTGTGAAGTTTGGTTAAGATTGGACCGATGGTCTTTGAGAACCAGGTGGGACAAGTTCATGGCGGAAGAAAAAGAGGAATAATAATAATAATAATAATAATAAGTAAGAACTGTGTTCGCAAAGCGAAACACAAAAGTCGCCCAAACCTCCCATGGATCGCCACCCAAATAACTTTTTTATTCTAAAAATATGTTCTACACTTCATACACAACCTTCCTGTCAAATTTCAAGAGATTTGGAGCACTTTAACTTTCCCGCCTTTTTTCAGTTTCCATGGCAACGGCCGCCATATTGAAAATTTTTCACCTCAAAATATGGTCTACACTTCCTACACAACTTCTCTGTAAAATTTCATGCAATTAGGAGCACTTTTAATTTTCCCGCCTTTTTTCAGTTTCCATGGCAACGGCCGCCATTTTAAAAATTTTTCACCTCAAAATGTGTTCTACACTTCCTACACAACTTCTCTGTAAAATTTCATGCAATTTGGAGCACTTTTAATTTTCCCTCCTTTTTTGAGTTTCCATGGCAACGGCGGCAATTTTGAAAATTTCAAGACTTGAATGCACATCTTGGGATGGGGATCCATCTTCCTGTGAAGTTTGGTCAAGATTTGACCAATGGTCTCCGAGTATTTGGTGGGACAAGTTCATGGCCGGAAGAAGAAGAAAAAGAGGAATAATAATAATAAGAAGAAGAAACGGAGCAAAAACAATAAGTCGCCAAACTACGTTTGGGCGACTTAATAATAATAATAAGAAACGGAGCAAAAACAATAAGTCGCCAAACTTCGTTTGGGCGACTTAACAATAATTAATTTATAACTGTATCAGGATGCTGATACAAAAGTCTCCCAAAATCAGAAATTCGGTCCACAAATCACTTCCACACATTGTAGGCAACCACTCTGTTGAGTTTCATTCAATTCTGAGCACTTTCAATTTTCCCGCCTTTTTTTTCTGTATCCATGGCAACGGATGCCATTTAGAAGTCTTGGAGACCAGAAACCAATTCAATATGTCCTAAGCAACCTTCCTGTAAATTTTCATCCATTTCTGATCAAGTTGATTTCCCCTGCTTTTTTGCTGTTTCCATGCCAACATGGCAAGATGGCAACCGGTGCAATATTGAAGTCTTGGACACCGGAAAACTTTTCCAAATGTCCTGAGCAACCTTCCTGTAAATTTTCATCCAATTCCAAGCACTTTGATTTTCCCGCCTTTTTTGCCATTTCCATGGCAACGGGTGCCATATGAAGTCTTTGACACCGGAAACCTATACCCCATGTCCTAAGCAACCTTCCTGTAAATTTTCATCCAATTCTTAGCACTTTGATTTTCCCGCCTTTTTTGCCATTTCCATGGCAACCGGTGCCATTTTGAAAATTCAAAGACCCCATTGGCACTTTTGGGATAGGGGTTTATCATCCTGTGAAGTTTTGTCAAGATCCGACCATTAGTCTTTGAGAAAAGGTCGGACAAATTTTTGGCGGAAAGAGAAGAAGAACAAGAAAAACGAGTGATGATATGTTTGCATGCAACCACAAGTCACCCAAACCAGGTTCCATACTCAATTGCTCTTTGAAAAAATGCTGTGTTGTAAATTTATCACCAATGATTGTAATAATGTTTTCGGAGTTTAATGTTTTTTTATTCCTCATATCAGAATTAGTGTTTAAAATTCATTATGTTTTCGTCTATCAGTGCTAGTAGTGCTTTGATTCGCAGGTTAAAATATTTTCTTTATTGCGTCAAAAAGGAAGTTGCGTCATAATGTTCTCATTATTGATTCATCACTGAAACCAATATTCCAAGCTTAATATGCGTATTTATTGATATTTTAACATGAAACAAAGTTTTTGGATGTGACCTTGACCTTTGACCTTAACCTCATTTTGAAGTCCCGTCTTTCTGAACATTTTGTATGTTGAATGTCTTTTTGTATCTTCAACGGTATTTGCGCTATAAGCAAAAAACTCAAAATCGGACATCAAAATTGGTTTTTGGTACGGTTGGTCCAATAATTTTGGACCCATGTAACAAATGTAGACACACGTTTTTTTCAATTACATGTTTTCAGCTATCTATTACCGTTTAAGAGTTATAACAAAAACAAGGTCTAGGGTCAAAGTTCAAAGTGACCAATAACCTTTAACCTTGGCATTTTTAAATGTAACACATATCCCCTAAGTTGAATGGAAAAGGTTCCAGGATTTTATCTCTTACAGTTTTCGAGAGAAAAACATGTTTAAAGATTTGACGAAACTTTCAAGGGGGATAACTAACGAAAGGTTGACCATAGAGTTTCGGTCCAAATGTAACGAATGTCCGTCATGACCTAACAAACATTTTGTCATTACTTTTAATCATCTATCTTTTACGGTTTCAGAGTTATTCCAATAGAATGTTTGAGGTCAAAGTTCAAAGTGACCAATGATCGTGGTAATTTTGAAATTTTTAGACCTTCCTGCACATCTTGAGGTTGGTATCTACAATGGTTCCAAGTTTCATAAAGTTTGGTCCATCAATCTCTGAGAAAATGTTTGGACAATGTTTGAAAAATCATTAAGGAATAATAATAATAATAAGACACAGAGTAAACACAAATAGTCACCCAATTCTTATAATTAATTACTCAATTCTTATTATTATTAAGTCACCCAAACTTCGTTTGGGTGACTTAATAATAATAAGAATTGAGTAAAAACAATAAGTCTCCCCAAACTTCGTTTGGAAGACTTAATAATAAACGGAGCAAAAACAATAAGTCGCCAAACTTCGTTTGGGCGACTTAATAATAATCAGAAGAAACGTAGAATAACAACATGTCACCCCGACAAAGTCTGGGGTGACATGATAAGTTCTGCATAACTAACAAATCTGGAAGAATACTGTGAAAGTATTTTTGTAGGAGGTTTTCCATTTTTCTTGGATTTCGTGGTTCGTTTTAACCACAAAACTGAGTTCCCCACGAAATACATTTTCCTTAGAGTTTCAATGCATAGAATTCGAAACCACGAAATTAAATACTAAAGAAAACAGTGATATTTGTGAAAAGCACGAAAATTTATGTCCACGATTAAAAGTGAAAGCTTGCCAAATATATCATCTTAATATTTGATTGTTATACAATATTGATAAATATATTATTAAATGGGGTTTCTTGGGCAACAGAGCTACTGGGTTCGTCAATGCCATGTCTACACACGGTTGGTTATCAGGTCATAAAACAAAAAAAAATTATAAGTGAACCTTTGTGGACAAACTGTGTGGAGATACGCCGCAATATGCTTTACTTGACAATAGAGGGTCGTAAAGAATGCTACATTTCCTGCCCCTACCCATTTTTCTTCGTTGTCTCTGATATCCGTTCCACCTGTGCTTATTTTGTCATATAATGTTGGAGCTGATTAACTTGTTCCCATCCTTAGTCCGGATATTCCAAGTTCCTTTCGTTATTCAAGTTCGTCCTTAGTCTGTTGTGTGTTTTTTCTGGTGCGGTTTCCCTGTAATTTGTGGTATGTGATTGTACTTTGAGGCCATTGTAGGTGTTTACTGTTATCTTGACTGAATAATCATAAGTAATTGGCGAGTAATGTTTACGATTAAGTTAAAGTCAAATTAGAATCACGAATAACTGAAATTCAAATTCCATTTTCAGTCTTAAAAGATTTTCACTTTCATCTGTTGCTTACTGTGCTTTGTGTTTTTGATAGCACCGAATAGCAGTGTCTTATGCTAGATAAAAAAATAATGATGTAAACCGATGCGAATCGTTTTAAATTCTGATATGATTGGTTTTTTTTCATTTAAGATAATTTCGATATACTGTTCGTTGAAGATAATTTCGATATACTTTTCGTTTGCAATTAAATAAGCTATTTTAGCATACCTGGTACCTAAAAGGCCATGTGAGCTTTTGCAATCACTTTGCGTCCGTCGTCTGTCTGTCCGTCAACAATTTCAAAAATCTTCTCCTCTGAAACCACTGGGCCAATTATAACTAAACTTAGCCTGAATCATCACCAGGATATGCAGTTTAAAAATTGTGTTCGATTAGTCCTAAGACCTAACAAGATGGCCGCTGTTACTAAAAATAGAACATGGGGTAAATTGCTGTTTTTGCAAATAACTCGAAAACCGTTACAGATATCAAAAATCGTATATGGAAGTAAAAATGATCAGCATGGCAAGATCTACCTGCCCTGCAATTTTGAAGAAAATCCGAACACCCATCTCGGAGTTATTGCCCCTTTTCCGTAAAATTTTCAAAATTTTAATTTTATTAATTTTTTTTTCAGAAAAAATATAAGAGATAGAAGTAAACTTTAAATTGCAAAAATCTTTAGAATGTCAAGATCTACCCACCCTGAAATTTTGAAGATAATCCAAAAACCCTTGTAGGAGTTATTGCCCTTTTTTCACAGAATTTTCAAAATTTTCATATTTTGCGTCTTTAATTTCCAAAACTATAGGAGATGAAGGTTAAGTGTTAATTGATGAAATGTTTGGAATGCTGTGGCGACTTCAAAACTGGTTGAAAATTATTGGTTGACCGCCATTTTCAAAATGGACGCCAAAAAAAGGCGGGAAAATTCAACATTGTCCGATTTCAATAAAATTTGATTTCCAAATAGATATTGATGTTGTGACTTAAAAACCGGTGTTGAAAATTGTACGTTGACCGCCATTGTCAAAATGGCTGCCAAAAAAGGCGGGAAAATTCAAAATTGTCCGATTTCAATGAAATTTGGTTTCCAAAACGGTATTGATGTCGCAACTTCAAAACTGATGTTAAAATTGTTCGTTGACCGCCATGTTCAAAATGGCCGCCAAAAAGGCTGGAAAATTCAACAATGTCTGATTTCAATGAAATTTGGTTTCCAAGTGGATATTGATGTTGCTACTGCAAAACCGGTGTTCAGAATTGTTTGTTGACTGCCATTTTCAAAATGGCCGCCAAAAAGGCGGGAAAATATAACATTGTCCGATTTCAATGAGATTTGGTTTCCAAATAGATATTGATGTCGTAACTTAAAGAATTGGTGTTAAAAAGTGTTGCTTACTGCCATTTACCAAATGATGTCTCCACTTCAAAACTGGTGTTAAAAGTCGTCCTTAGCAAGACAATTTTTGTCAAAGAAGCCCAACAAAGAAGTATAGTAAAACATGATCAGACTTAAAATAGAGTCCAAGTTAATGGTGGTGTTTGCTCTACCAAAGTTTGAGAGACTGAAGTTCAACTGTATAACTTACATTTAGCTTTGATTGTGGCAACTGAAAGCCAGGTGAGCGATATAGACTCCATGGAGCCTCTGGTTTAAATGTCTATAGCACAACTGAATTTTAACTGAATTGATTATTTGTTATTTTCGATACATTTTAAGTAAAAAAATTATTTTAAAGAGTAAAAAAAAAGCTACAGTTTCTTTACTTAACATATTTTATATAAAGAATAAGACTGAATTATATTTTTTTAATTGAAAAAACATTTTACTAAAACTTTATTGTAAAATCAGTTTAAAAAAACACAGCAACCGAAAAATCATATTCCGGTTTTTTGTTTTTTGCTTTTTGTTAGGGAATTGAATGTTTTATAGAAGTATTGATAATCTAGGACATATTTATGGCAAGCGCGAACCACAAAAAATAGAAAAATTCATTTTAAGTTACTTAAACCTAGTTTTTCTCTACTTAAATTCAATTTAAGTCACTAAATTCGAATTAACGCTACTTAAATTCATTTAGCACTTAAATAGAGATATTTGCTGTTAATGTGAGAAAAACGAATTAAGTAGAGAACATGGCAATTCAACTATCATTAAGTGCGCCCGAACAACATAAATTGAGTTTAAGGTAAGTGAGAACCGAACCGTCAATCCAAAAGCGAACAATCCAAGGACAATGGCAACACCGGAAAAAAAGGGGGGCAACAGAGACACAACACAGGTACGGCACAGAAAAGAAAAACGAAGACATTAAGTTGCTAAAATTGAATTCAAGTAGAGAAAAACTAAGTTTTAGTAACTTAAATTGAGTTTTTCTTATTTTTTGTGGTTCCCGCGCGCATAACTCTACTTAAGTAGAATCTTCCACTTAATTAGAGTTAATTTCCCAAATTCTGTTTGAGATAATCGTTTTGATTGGCTGACTGTTGTGTTGTGTATCTACCGTGTTGACCGTGAACCGAAAATTCAATTTATATAAAATAACAGTTTTAACAGTCGATTTTCAACGTGTTTCAAAGAACAAAATTTGTTTATCCCTGTTTTTTTTTTTTTTTTTTTTTTTTTTATTTTCCAAAGCAATTTTTAAAAGTTCATAGTAAATTTGGAAAAGAAATCATTTAGCATATCGTTTTCCAAAGAGTCCCATATCCTTTCTAAGGGTGTGTTCACGGTTCTTCAGGTTAAAGAAATAAAGTGGGAGAATAGTGAATGACATGTAAATAATGTGAATTAAATTTACCTTTAATTAGACCTACAATGAATCCAGTATTAATTTAAAAACAATAATAAAAGCTTACAATTATCCTATATTCATTGTGAATTGAAAAATTGAATGCTGCAAGCAAAAGGGAATAGCGAAGAAAATATTTTACGGATGATGTTATTTTTTTTAAATATTTAAATGTATGTTGTTTTTTTATTATAATATTATTATTTGTTGATTTATTTTTGTATACAAGTTACCTTAGTCTATAAGTATACATCTTGCAAGCATACATATTATTCTAAAGCACTTATATCATACAAAAGTAATAATATTGACTACCAATCTCAAACATAGCAAACAAACAATACCTGTTTCATATACAAAGCATATGTATATATGAAAAAGAAAGGAAATGGGGAAAATGTCAAGGAGACAACATCCCATCTCCAGATAAAAACGACCCAAAACAAAGCAAACTAGTATATACTAGTATTTATCAAGCACACATGTCATACTAAGCACTAATACCCGAGCTAATACCCTACAAAAGTCGAATTTCGATGTATAGTAGGAATTTTGTTTGGTCTGCGTAGCCCGGGTCTGAACGATGAGTTGGCTTTGTACCAATCTGAGCTACGAGTTGACAGTCTGTTGTAGCTGCGGAACCGTAGCTCTTATTGTCCTTGTGCTGATTTTGTATCGTTACGGACCATAGTCCAAAAATTAAAAATATACAAAAGAGGATCTATAGGATTCCGGTTCCACAGCTAAGTCTGCTGTTGATGTCACGGTATTTCTTTGTCTGTGGAATGATTGATTATTGGTTATGACGGCAACTTTCAGACCATTTGATTTAAGTCTTGGATATAAACTCGACCCAAAATAAAAATAACGAAAATAATGTTCATTATAAATAAGCATGTTACTTTAAACAACAAAATTCATGATGACCGTTTTTCTGTTTAATAAATATCAGGTACTATCCTGTAAAAATATACATGCCTTTTTGACAGTTTTACGATAATGATTCTAGAAATCATTTTATAGTAAATTTACTTGTTTGAAACGTGCACCGACGACAAGGTCATATGAAAAACTGAAAATCACATATAAATTTGAATATCCATTTACTATCTATTCGCCAATGGGTTGGCAATCTTTATCGAAAAGCTTGAAAGTTTTTTTTTTCTTTTTATGACGAAGAGCTTCAGAAAAAGGCATATCACTAACAGCACATAAACATTTTAATCATATATTGTAATTTATGGTTTTTAATTTAAAAGAATCATTAAAAAGAACATAATTATATTAATATTTTCGAAGTTTGTCGATTTAGAATTTATTAGAAAAAAACATGCTGTACTTTTATAGAAATAAATTTAATTTTCACTTCATCCAGGTCTCACTATACTCTGCCAATATAAACCGTTTTAATTGCTATAAAAACACCAAGCTCAGCTATTGTTTGACACAAGTGGGAAAAACGTGAATCAGTAAATTAGAAAGTGGGAGAAACGTCAACAAACCTTTCCAAGGAGTGTTCGCCGTTACATAACACACGTGAACAGGTAAATTTGGTCGGCAAGGTCGTAATACTGATAGTTGATAAGTGTCATAAATATGTCATTTTCAATTCACCCGTATTGGAAATTGTTAATTACGGTATCTTAATAGACGCTTTTGATCGAAATTCTTGATTGTTTACCTCTTTAGAGGGTATTAATCTTTTTAATCGATATTTATTTTCAATGTCTATATAAAGCGTTACACATATGGCATTGGTGACACTTTTTAAAACCATATAAAAAGTTTTTCTGCAACAAGATCTTTAAAAAAGCAATCTACAGAAAAAATATGAAAGTCTTATAGATTATTAGGCATTTCATAGATCAAATTCGGATGGAAAATAAAAAAAATACAAAACATAAAAAATTCTTTTACATTGCTAAATCTTAAACAAACCTTCAACCAATCAAAACGATTGTTTCAAACACTACTTCGGTTATTAACTCTAAATTAGTGGAAAACGCTACTTAAGTAGAGTTAATGCACGCGCGAACCACAAAAAATAGAAAAACTCAATTTTAGTTACTAAAACAAAGTTTTTCTCTACTTAAATTCAAATAAAAAAAAACGCTTATTAAGTAGTTTTTATTTGAATTAAGCAACTAACTATCATTAAGTTCCGTTAATACATTTTCTGCGTTTTAACTAGCGTTAACAGCGCGGGAACAACAAAAATTAGTTAAACTCATTTTAAGTAGCGTTAATTCGAATTTAGTAACTTAAATTGAATTTAAGTAGAGAAAAAAGTAAGTTTTAGTAGACTTAAATGGAGT
>MJUU01030065.1:2245-87612 GCA_002080025.1 Modiolus philippinarum
AAAAAAACAACCCCAATCCACCTACTACCCCAATTGATAAACATAATGGTAATATGTAATTTTTGTTCCAATTTTGTTTGTTTGTTGGGCATATATGATGAAACGAATCTGTAGTTTTATCATCTTTTGCTATTTGAAGGGAACCTCTCCGCTCACCAGCTTGTTTTAATTCTATGTTTTCTTTTTTTAATTTTTCTGATTCTTTTCTTTTTAATTCAGCTTTTAGCTTTCTTGCTTCTACACCTTTCCTACCAGCGGCTACTCGTTTTGGATTTTTTTGTTGAGGTTTTTTAAAAGGGGACCGTTCGCTTCGCTCGCTAGATTCTTTTATTTCTTCTTTGTTTTGTTTTTTGTTTTCTTCTTGTTCAGAATTTTCACTCGTCATTTTTTATGTCATTATTTTCGTCTTTTTTTTTGGAAATCAATATGTCTTGTTGTTGTTAACATTGCAGTAAAAGGAGCAAGATACATTCCATATCTATAATACAGTTCACAACATACATTAGTTAAAGCGTGATTGATAAAAGGATCTTCCACTTAGTCTTGCATTAAATTTGGTGGATTAACAACGTTGAAGTACTTTGATACACCCATAACATATAAGTTAATAAAAGAGTTTCCTAATGTCTTGGTCATACTAGCCCCTAATCTTGCTTCATATTTACAATATAATTTATGTATTTGTTCTGGTGTCATTGTATCAATTTCTGATAATTGTAATTCTTTACCCAGATATTGTTTACTACCCCCACCAGCAACAACGGCTGATAATCTTTCACGTTTTTTTCTCTTGTTTGTCATTTGAGCTTGTCTCACATCCGTTCGAATCAATATATATGTTTTCAATATTTATAAAACTTTGCTCATTTGAAAATTCTTCAACGTTCATTTTATATATTTTATTTTTGAGTTTTAAAAAATTAAATACAACATATCCAACTAATAATAAGACTGCAGTGTTCGTATAATTGTTAGTATTTCTAATAGCATTGCTTTTCTATTGCTATTTTTTGTTATATAACTTAAGCATTTCTTAAGCATTACTTAAGCATTTCTTAAGCATTACTTAAGCATTTCTTAAGCATTACTTAAGCATTTCTTAAGCATTACTTAAGCATTTCTTAAGCATTACTAAAAAATTACTTAAGCATTACTTAAGCATTAGTTTTTTTTCTTATTTGGAAATACTAAATCATAAGCATGATATTTATTTTTTTTTATTATTTTCAAGAGTGGTCTTACATAAAAAGGAGTATCTTTGTTTTCTATCTTTTCAGCAAGATGAGAAGGACACCAAACTTCACCATTATTTTCGACAGATAAAATTACACTCTTACCAAAACTTGTGTTAACATATTTATAATCAGTGATTTTGTAAATTTTATCAATTTCTAAGTCGGTCCATTATTGTGTATTGTGATCTTTTTGTTTTTTTAACAATCTATCAAATTCTTCTCTCTTCATTTTTAAAGAAATAAAATTTAATAAACTCTTAATAATGAAAAAGTTAAAAAATACCCTTAAAAATGAAGCAACCAACAGCCCCAGATTTATCATTATATCCAGAATTACCAAAAGAAGATGGACAAAATTATAGACTACAAAAAATAACAGAAATAGAAAAAAACGTTAATAAATGAGAGAGATAAACGTAAATCACTATACAAAAAATATAAACGAGGAGTTAATGTAACAGACGGCGTAGACACGACTTAAATATCAGCTTCTGTTATTTTAGCGGGTGTAGGAATAGTAATTCCTATATTGTTACCAATGCAAATTACAGCTGTTGTATGTGGCAGTTTGGGTGGTTTAGTTAAACTCTTAGACGTAAACTTACAACAAAATCAAAAAAACATTATGAAATTAAAACAATGGCAGAGAGTAAGTTAAATAGTATAAAAGATTTAATATCAAAATCTTTAACTGATGGACAAATAAATGAAAATGAATTTAAATCAATTTTAGATGAATTAGAAAAATATAATGAAATGAAAGAAAATATACGTACAAAACAAACACAAACAAGAATGAATGATGAAGAAAGAAAAAAATTAATAGAAGATACAGAAGCAAGAGTAAGAAATGAAATTAAAAAAAATGGAAAATTTCTAATTTTCTTTAACAAAATTACCATAGTAAATGACCCTCCACCAAAATATGAATAAAAATTTTATAATTAAAAATGGCTGAAGGAGGAATTTTAATGGATATTTTAAAATATTATAATCATGATGAGGATTATGAAGTAGAAACTTCTTTTCAAAATGATATGGAGTTTCACAAGTATATAAATGAATATTTTGAACAATTAGAAAATTTATCACTAGAAGATCAAATAACTCACAAAAGTAAAATAATCAAACAAATGGTAAAAAGATTTTACAAAGTAAATGACGAATTAGATTTAAATAAAAATCGTAAAGATTTCTTTTTAGGGGGAGATGATAAGGGAAGAATTAATTTATATGTAAGATATGGTTATGGTAAGGAAGTTAGATTAACACATTACGAAGAAGGAGTATTAAAATTTTATAAATTTAGCACTCTTCAAGGAAAATACGGTGTTAATTTCATTAGAAATGTTTTAGGTGTCGACCATTATAAAATATCTAATCAACATATTACTAATGTTGAAAATAGATTACAAAAACTAAATAAAGAAAATAAAAATAAAACTTCCCAACAAGAAGCACAAGAAACAGTGGGTGATGAGAAAACATCTCCCAAAAATAAATGAAGAAATGAAAACTATAACAAAAAGAGAATATGAGGGTTTAATGAAAGCGCATACAACAATTAAAGAAGCGTATGAACTTAATAAACCAAAAAAAAAACTAAAATAGATAATGAATTAGAACAGGAAGAGACTAAATTAGAACAAGCTAAAAAAGACAATGATGAATATCAAATAAATAGAATAAGTAATCGAATAATAGATTTGAAAATTAAGAGAAGTGGAATATTAGAGGCAATTAATATTGATAAAGATGAACTACGTAACCAGGTAGATAGACTGGAGGAAATTAATATTAATAAAGATGAACTACGTAACCAGGTATATAGAATCAAAGAGACAATACGTAAAATATTAAATGAAGATAAAACATTAGGTGAAAGAATTAGAACATTATTTAGAGAACAAGGAATAACAATAGTTAGTGTTTTAACTGCTTTTGGGATGATTATAGGTGTTATTGTTGATGCAATCATTCCTTCTGGTAGTGGAAGTAGTCCTCCACCTCCTACAAATAAAACAGATGTAAAAGATTGGATAAAAAAACAATTATCAAATCTTGGAAAACTATTAGCTAAGCTTGCAGGAAAATTAGCAGCTGCATTGCCAGGAATTATCGGTGCTATTGTGTCTTGGTTGTTAAATGCAACAAAAGACGTAGTAAATTGGTTTGCAAATAATTTATGGCCTTTGCTTGTTTTGGTTGTAGGTTTATTATATGCTGCTGCAAGGGAATATTTAAAAAAATTAAATTAAATTAACGGTTGCTTGACATACCTTTTGTTTTTTGTGTCCATCTAATAAAGTCCTACTTAGCACGTTTCTCATCATTCTACCAAAATCTGTTCGCATATTATCTAAATTAATATCCACACTTTTAATCTGACCACAATCATCAAGATTTTCAAATTCCCTGACTCCTTCTATAATTGTTGGTATAATATGCTTTTGAAACAACTATGAAGATGACAACAATTTTCTATCTTTCTCATTCCTTTTTTCGGTTTTTTTACCCAAAAGCGTTTTCAAATTTTTTAAAGTACCCTCAAAACTTTTGCGTTTTTCCATTGATATTTTTGACATGTCCCATAAAATAGCGTTGTCTGGATACTGTGAAATTTCCCTGAGTGAAGCCATCTTGCTTACGTTTAAATGAAATTAAATTACACCTTGGCATCAGTTGAAAGAACACTTTTCCAATTAATTTTATGTAGTCTATTAATTGAAATCAATAGCTACTACAAAATACGCTTGGTTTGTCATTTAAATTTTTAGTGGAGCATCCTTTTGAATAGCATATTGTAATCAATACGATGTTAGATTGTTGCTAAGATATCATGTAAATAGTCGATATTGGTTAACCAAGTAGATTAATTGCTTTTTTAGTAGTAGTAATAAACACATTTTAGGGGGTGCTAAAAACTTTTTTGTGCCTAAACTTTAGGATTTTTTTCTCTCATTTTCCCTGTGTAACTTTTTCTCCTTCGCTGAACCTCTGGCTATTTTTTTTTGGGGTGGGTGGGGGGTCAAATTTTTTTATTTTATAACCCTATACTGGTTATGCATATCCCGTGGGCGAAGCAAAGCGGCGGCCACGGGATATGCATAACCTATAACTACTGTTGGTATACCAAATCTATTTAGAAGTAATTCAATTGACGTTTCTTATGTAAGAAAGCTTGATATCATAGTCAACGGAAATTATGTCCTTAGCTAGCTGTCAGTAACTGCGAGCATTTGTCCAGACAGTACCTGTGTGTATTGTCTTCATGTTTTATGTACTTCATTGTAAGGGTACTCGTCTTGATTAGTTGGACCTTTTTCTAGTTTGATTTTTACTGTGAGTCTTTTTGTGTATTTATTTTTTAGCCATTCACCACACACAAGGGGAGGGTTTGGATCCGGGAGAGCGGGGTTAGCTCCGCCGCGGTTTTTGCTCCTGTCCAAGGTCGGGGGTGTGTTGTTCATTGGCTTGTCCTTGTCTTCTTATAAAATTTTAGTTTCTTGATGTTTGGGTTGTTGGATGTGGTTTGTTTCCATTGACTTATTCCATTTTATACCTTTTTGGGGCCATTTAGGGCTTGCTATATGGTGTGAGGTTCCTCACTGTGTTAAGACCGTACGGTGACCCCTAGATGCTTTGTTTTGGGTCGTTTTACCCTGGAAATGGGATGTTGTCTCCTTGACATTTACCCTATTTCCTTTCTTTTGCATAAATAGATAAAATCTAGTATAAACGAATACACAAAGACTGCCTCTAATATTATTGAACTTGCATAAAATGGGAAGCAATAAGATCAAGAAACCTACAAATACTTAAATCAAAATCTAAGAAATAAAAGACTAGGTAGGTATTTCATGCCCCCAAAATTCACAAAATACCAGCTGATATTTTACAGTAAATGGAAGTAAATGGGGAAATACGAAACCTATTTCCAATAATAGGTAGACCAATAGTTAGCCTTTGAGGCACACCAATGCACGATATTGGACATTTTATTGATTACATCTTTCTTCCAAAAGTGCAAAATCAATACACATATACAAGAGATACAAAGCATTTTATCCGGAAAATAGAAAGCCAAAAGGCACCAAGCAATGTAATCTTTGTGATGTTTGACGCCTCAAATATGTACAAAAATTTGGAACTTGGAGAATTCCTAAGGGACCGACCATTTAACTTGAAAGGGGGGGGGGGGGGGGCTATGGTTTTTTTCTAAAAAAATATTTTGGATCTGATTTTATGTGAAAAAATATTTTAGCTGCCAAAATGATGAAAAAAAAATTTCTGATTGAGGCTTTCTGCCCAAAAAAATAATGTTAATTTTGTAAAAAAAAATATTTTGTTGATACGCATGCAAAAAATAAATAATTTGTTTCTGTCCAGAAAAAAAAACCATAACCCCCCCCCACCTTTCAGGTTAAATGGTCGGTCCCTAAGGCATTTGCTAAAATTGATAGAAACTGATATACCATCAAAATCCCTACAAAAGAAACGTTACAGGAATTATTGAAAATAATCCTTGAAAACAACGAGTTCACATTCATCGAAAAAATGTACAGACAAAAACAGTTGTATCAATGGGCGGATCGGCCTCTGCAAAGCTAGCCGACATAAGAATGCTCGAAATTTTGAAACACATTATACACAAGTCTGAGCACAAAAAAAAACATTATTTTTTGTACAAGATACATAGACGACGGCTTTCTCTTATACAAGGGTCAAGAGCAAGAAATACATCAGCTCTTCCAAATAGCCAACTCTAGCCATAAACACCTGAAATTTACTTACGAGATCTCAAAATCTGAGATTGTATTTTTGGATACCTTAATATACAAAGGAGAGAGATTTGAGCTAAATGGAACTCTTTGATATGAAAACATTTACAAAAAAGACACAGACACTTTCAAGTTTCTAGAGAGATCTAGTTCGCATCCTAAAGGCGTCTTTGGTGCATTTATAAAAGGCGAAATTATCCGCCATATTAGAAATACAAATGATAAAAACGAACTAAAACTTATCATAGAGGCTTAAAAATAAGACACCTAAAGAGAGGATTCAAAGAAATTGAAATAGACAAAATCATCAGAGAACCAAATGTCTCCTTGACATTTACCCATTTCCTTTCTTTTTGTAAATTTACTAGAGGACAAAAACTCGCAAAAAAAGCGCAGTATTTGTAACAAAATACAATCCGACAATCAAGAATATTAAAAAAAAATTGTTGCAACGTTGACACCTACTACAACAAAATCAAAGGTGCAAAGCTATATTTAAATCTCCACCGATAGTTGCTTACAGTAGAAGCAAGAATTTACAAGAATTACTAAAAAAATAGAGTCAGTTTTCTATTCTCTACAGTTAAAATGTTAGAGAACAGCATAAAATAGAAATGGTAAGTTGGTTCAATAAATGGGTGTATGGTCCACCATAAAGTTTGGTGAAATAAATAAAGTCAATCCGCGATATTAAAAGCGGCTGACCACTGATGAGACCTACCGCTTATTTAAAAAAGGGGTCGAAACACCTAATTAAAGGAAAAAAAACAACCGGAAAAATTAACCATGACCGAAATGTACAATCACAGGTCAGAATCACAATACACTTAAAAAGTACAATGTATTTAAACAACTTAATAATATTGGAGATACAGCACAAGATAAGCTTTCAACAAATGAAAAGGGCAGTACTCAATTGTGCAAGACATATGCTTGTTATTATGAAACAATACTTCTGGTGGCTTTTGAGTTTGTCAGCACTGAGATAGGACTCGGTGATTTAACTTCGCATATGGTAGATTATATATATATATATATAAAGATGAGAATCATTCAAAAGCGTAAACCACTGATGAGATCCGCTGCTGAGAAATAAATAGGGGTCGAAACACCAATTTAATTTGCAACAATTAAACGTCATATTTTGATTAATATACATAACAATACTTCATATATCTTCAAATAATATGAAGCTGTCAAACAATCAAGTAAGTCAAATAAAGATAAATACAGCAATTTTCTTGCAAAATAGGCTTAAGTAGTTGACCATGACCAAGACTCACTAGTCAGTGTTACTGGTCTGAATGCGTGTTCGACAGACAATTCGGCCAGGAATTGGGGTGCTTGGATTGGATATGCCTCGTTCCTTCAAACAAACATGTGATATAAGAGTGTAACTCTAACCATGCTAACCGCGAGGGCAGCCTGTGAATTTCGCTCATTTTTTAAATGTGTGAGATCTCCTTGTACTACAATCCTGAGGTCCTTGTACTACAATCCTGAGGCCGTTTAATGCATTTGAACACCTTTCGATATCCTGTTTTAGTACAGAGTTTGGTCAATATACATGAAGATATATCTATAATGTCCAACCGGAGCTGGAAGTATTGGCTCATGAAGACAAACATGACCAAAAATTCATTGGCCAGGCCTAATTAGTCTCAAAAGACATAATTAACAACAAATGAACTAGAATACTTGTACATGGGTTTCATATTGCACAGCTAACTTTGTTACACCCAATGGACTAATACATTTATTTATGCATCAGTGCATTGTGTAAAATAATTCAATGCAAGTAAAATAGCCATATACATAATTAGACTCCAGAGCAAGTTTATTGCACTATAAACTATGAAGATAAAAGTCTTAAGTCACAAAATTAAATCATTTAAATATATCCATAACCATGCCTTATTACTAAGGCACACATTGTGCATGGTAATCATATATACAATTCTATGTAGAAGTGCGGTTAGAAATACTTAAGCTTCATATATACAATTCTATGTAGAAGTGCAGTTAGAAATACTTAAGCTCATTAATATAGAAAGCTATCATATAAAACTTATCGTTTGTATATCAATACACATATATGCATTTATGTATCTAGATAAATATGAGAAATTGACATGGACTTTGCTATGATATCAAAGGCCTTAGACCAAAATATTGTTCAATAATCTTAATTGATGCATTAACAAAACAGATAAAAAACCATAAATCAGAGATGTAGTTGATCTTTGATTAAACAGAAAATAGGAAAGGCAAACTCTAACAACACGGAAACATTCAGACGTTTCGAATTAATTTTGAAGGTAAGAGTGTGCAAAGACTGCTGTAAACTCTAACAGTTCGCTTCCTGACAGTAAAAGTGATAATACAGCAGTCTTTGCACACGGTGAAGTAAAAAAAAACAGTGCCTATTTTTAGACTCCTGTCAGAATATAAAATCATTGAAATGGGTCAGTTGTTCAGATGCAGACAACATCTCGATATGAAATGGCTATTTAACATATGCTCTATGATATGAAGGAACAAAGTACTCTTAAGGGCTGTCATGATAAAAAGTTCATTATGCGAGAAAAAGAAAGAGTACATATTTGCTTAGCAAACTCGGGTATAAACAAACGTTCCATAAATATGAAGAGAGAAAATTATTTCTCTCATGATCAGGGCAATTAAAATTCTATAGCCAATGAAAACATTAAAATAACAGACAAAGTACAACAATATTATCATAAAGTAAGAGAGAAACAACTGTTGGATATGATAAATGTTTATAATACTCTGATTTCCACGTCGACAATCAGTCATGATACTATTTAAATAAAGCACGTGCAAGAAAACCACTATCTATTTGAAGATCTTTATCACTGAATAAAACTACACACTCAGAATTACTTAGTCTGTTACCTACTACAAATATTGTATCAATTTAAATAAACGACAAAAATATAATATAATTGAAATGAAAATAAAATGCATAATTATAATAATAAAGTTGTTCATATAGTTTGGGCATATAGATTGATGTTGGTGCAATAAACTGGTGTATGGTCCAAATTATGTATATATAAAGATGCGAATCATGCAAAAGCGGAGACCACTGATGAGTTCCGCCGCTGAGAAATAAATAGGGGTCGAAACACCAATTTAATTTGCAACAATAAAACGTCATGTTTTGATTAATGTACAAAACAATTCTTCATATATATTAAAATAATATGAAGCTGTCAAACAATAATTGTAAGCCAAATAACGATAAATACAGCAATTTTCTTGCAAAATAGACTTAAGTAGTTGACCATGATTAAGACTCACTAGTCAGTGTCACTCGTCTAAATGTGTGTTCGACAGACAATTCGGTCAGGAATTAGGGTGCTTGGATTGGATATGCCTCGTTCCTTCAAACAAACAAATAAAAATTATTATCTGCAGAATCAAAATTTACAGTTAATGTGTATCTATAGTTACTAAACACAATTTCAAGCCAAACGTCGTGTATGTTCTTTTAAAATCATAACCACTAACTGTTAATGTTAAAAAAAACTTTAATTCCAGTTGAATCTTTCATCTACAAAATATGCAGATTCTAGACAGAAGAAGACATAAAATTTGTCATCATACAGGACGTTATTATGTCGCACCAGACGTAGTGGGGACGACATATTGTTATTGGTCCGTGTCTTTGTTATTATTATGTCACCCCAGACGTAGTCGGGGTGACATGTTGTTATTCTACGTTTCTTCTGATTATTATTATTAAGTCACCCAAACGAAGTTTGGTGACTTATTGTTTTTACTCTGTTTCTTATTAAGTCACCCAAACGAAGTTTGATGACTTATTGTTTTTACTCTGTTTCGTATTTTTATTATTATTCCTCAATGGATTTTTCAAAGTTTGTCCAAACATTATCTCAGAGATGGGTATTCCAAACTTAATGAAACATGGCAACAATGTAGACTACCACTCCAAGATGTGCAAGAAGGTCTTTAAATTTCAAAAATGACCACGGTCATTGGTCACTTTGAACTTTGACCTCAAATGTTATGATTGGAATATCTCGAAAACTGTAAATGATAGCTGATTAATTGTTATGGCAAAAATGTTTATTAGGTCATGACGGACCTTTGTTACATTTAGACCAAAATTCTATGACGCACCGTTCAAGAGTTATGCCCCTTGAAAGTTTCTTCACCTTTTTTAGCATGCTTTTTCTCGAAAACGGTAACAGATAGAAACCTGAAACCTTTTTCATTCAACTTAGGTGATATGTGTTACATTTAAAAATGCCAAGGTCAAAGGTCATTGGTCACTTTGAACTTTGAGCCTAGACCTTGTTTTTGTAATAACTCATAAACCGTAATAGATAGCTGATAAAATGTAATGGCAAAAATGTGTGTCTTGTTAAGGTCTATATTTGTTACATAGGGTCCAAAATTATCGGACCAACCGTTTTCGTTTTATGGACCGAAAACCGATTTTGATGTCCGAATTTTGCACTTTTTGCTTATAGCTAAAATACCATTGAAGATACTAAAAGACATTCAATGTACAAAATGTTCAGGAAGTCTGGACCATCAAATGGGGTCAAGGTCAAAGGTCAAGGTCACAGCCCTAAAGCTTTATTTCACGTGAAGTATCAATAAATGTACATATTAAGCTTTGAATGTTGGTTTCATCAATGAATCAATAATGAAACCATTATGACGCAACTTCCTTTCTGATCCAATTCAGTACATATACTTATAAAGTGTTAACCTGTGAATCAAAGTACTACTAACACCGATAGACGAAAAGATAATGAGTTTAAGACACTAGTTCTTACACAAGGAATAGAAGCAAATATTTCAGAACACATTATTACAATCATTGGTGATAAATATACAACACAGCAATTGGGAATGGAATCTGGTTTGGGTGTCTTGTGTTTGCATGCAAACATATCATCACTCGTTATTATTATTCCTCAATGGATTTTCAAACTTTGTCCAAACATTATCTCAGAGATGGATATTCCAAACTTAATGAAACATGGCACCAATGTAGACAACCACTTCAAGATGTGCAAGAAGGTCTTTGAATTTCCAAAATGACCACAGTCATTGGTCACTTTGAACTTTGACCTCAAATCTTGTGATTGGAATATCTCAAAACTGTAAGTGAAATGTTAATAAATTGTTAGGCAAAAATGTTTATTACGTCATGACGGACATTTGTTGCATTTGGACCGAAATTCTATGATGCACCGTTCAAGAGTTATGCCCTTTGAAAGTTTCGTCACCTCTTTTAGCATGTTTTTTCTCGAAAACGGTAAGAGATAGAAACCTGAAACCTTTTCCATTCAATTTAGGTCATATGTGTTACATTTAAAAATGCCAAGGTCAAAGGTCATTGGTTCCTTTGAACTTTGACCCTAGACCTTGTTTTTGTAATAACTCATAAACCGTAATAGATAGCCGATAACATGAAATGGCAAAAATGTGTGTCTTGTTAAGATCTACATTTGTTACATAGGGTCCAAAATTATCGGACCGTTTTCGTTTTATGGACCGAAAACCGATTTTGATGTCCGAATTTTGTGTTTTTGCTTATAGCTCAAATACCATTAAAGGTACTAAAAGACATTCAACGTACAAAATGTTCAGGAAGTCTGGACCTTCAAAATGAGGTCAAGGTCAAAGGTCAAGGCCACAGCCCTATAGCTTTATTTCACGTTAAAGTATCAATAAATGTACATATTAAGCTTTGAATGTTGGTTTCATCAATGAATCAATAATGAAACCATTATAACGCAACTTCTATTCTGATGCAATCCAGTGCATCTGGTAATCAAAGTACTACTAACACTGATAGACGAAAAGATAATGAGTTTATGACACTAGTTCTTACATAAGGAATAGAAACAAATATTTCAAAACCCATTATTACAATCATTGGTGATAAATATACAACACAGCATTTTTTTTTCAAAAAGCAATTTGATATGGAATCTGGTTTGGGTGACTTGTGTTTGCATGCAAACATATCATCACTCGTTATTATTATTATTCCTCAATGGACTTTTCAAAGTTTGTCCAAACATTATCTCAGAAATGGGTATTCCAAACTTAATGAAACATTGCACCAATGTGGGCAACCACCCCAAGATGTGCAAGAAGGTCTTTGAATTTCAAAATGACCACGGTCATTGGTCACTTTGAACTTTGACCTCAAATCTTGTGATTGGAATATATCGAAAACTGTAAATGATAGCTGATTAATTGTTATGGCAAAAATGTTTATTAGGTCATGACATACCTTTGTTACATTTGGACAAAAATTCTATCATGTACCGTTTAAGAGTTATGCCCCTTTAAAAATCGTCACCTCTTATAGCATGTTTTTTCTCGAAAACGGTAAGAGATAGAAACCTGATACCTTTTCCATTCAACTTAGGTGATATGTGTTATTATTAAAAATGCCAAGGTCAAAGGTCATTGGTCACTTTGAACTTTGACCCTAGACCTTGTTTTTGTAATAACTCATAAACCGTAATAGATAGCTGATAAAATGTAATGGCAAATATGTGTGTCTTGTTAAGATCTATAATTGGTACATAAGGTTCAAAATTATTGGACTAACCGTTTTCGTTTTATGGACCGAAAACCGAATTTGATGTCCGAATTTTTCGTATTTTGCTTATAGCTCAAATATCATTGAAGATACTTATGACATTCAATGTACAAAATGTTCAGGAAGTCTGGGCCTTCAAAATGAGGTCAAGGTCAAAGGTCAAGGTCACAGCCCTATAGCTTTATTTCACTTTAAAGTATCAATAAATGTACATACAGTATTAAGCTTTGAATGTTGGTTTCATCAATGAGTCAATAATGAAACCATTATGACGCATCTTCCTTTCTGATCCAATCCAGTACATATACTTATAAAGTGTTAACCTGTGAATCAAAGTACTACTAACACTGATAGACGAAAAGATAATGAGTTTATGACACTAGTTATTGCACGAGGAATAGAAACAAATATTTCAGAACACATTATTACAATCATTGGTGATAAATATACAACACAGCATTTTTTCAAAAAGCAATTGGGTATGGAAACTGGTTTGGGTGACTTGTGTTTGCATGCAAACATATCATCACTCGTTATTATTATTCTTTTTCTTCCAATAATTTTGTCCGCGCCGTCATTTTGAGACGGCTAGATGTAATCAATTGAAACTTGGCAGAGAGGAAGATCACCATAAGGAGTTGTGTTCTGCATGAATAAAAAATTCACAATGGCCGCCATTTCCAAGATGGCCTCCAAAATACGTCCAAATTTCGACTTTGTCGGAATTGAACGAAAATTGATTTCTAGGTAGATTTTGGGGCTGTGAATATGCTGGAATCAACGAATGGGGAGTATGGGGTGACATCGGCTATTGCTTGCAATTGCAAATCTAGTTATTTTTATTATTCTTTCTTCCAACTTTTTTGTCCATGCGAGTTCTCAGAGATGCTTCAACAGAACATATTCATATTTGGCACAAAGTTTAATCACCTTAAGGAGATGTGCATGCAGCAAAACTTTTTTTTCAAAATAGGTGTCATTTCCAAGATGGCTGCCAAGTTAAGTCGATGTTTAAAATTTGTCGGATTTCAATAAAAATGATAAAATCTCAAATACACCATGGCACATTTCATTTATATTTGGCAGAAAGTTTAATCACCACAAGAAGATGGACATGCAGCAGAAAAAAAATCAAAATGGCCGACATTTCATAAATGGCCGCCAAAATACGTTAAAATTTCAACTTTGTCCGATTTCAACGAAAATTGATTTCTAGGTAGATTTTGACGCTGCGAACAAGATGGCAGCATCAAATTGGCTGCCAGGGGCGACACCAGCTATTGCTTGCAATTGCAAATCTAGTTATGTCGCCCCAGACGTAGTCGGGACGATATATTGTTTTTGGTCTGTTTCTTTGTTATTATTCTTTCTTTCTTCTGATGATTTTTGTCCGCCTATTTTCTCAAAGATGCTTGGACAGAATTCATTCATACTTGGCACAAAGTTGGACTACCATTACGAGATGTGCGTGGACCGACATAAATTTTCAAAATGGTCGCCATTTTCAAGATGGATGCCGATTTACGATCGACTAATTTTGGAATTTTTTGTTGTTTTTCAAAAAGTAAGAAGCACAGATTGATGAAAGTTTATGGAAAGCATCTGCCTATTGTTGTGCAGCTTCCAAATAGTTTTGATTGCAATCGGAAAAACAACATGGCCGCAATTGCCAAAAATAGATTAACATTGAACCCTATGGGAAAAAATTTTCAGGACCTTTTTCAGGTAATGTTTTGATGTAATCAAATGAAACTTGGCAATCACTTGTATCACCATAAGGGAGATTGCAGGCACCAAAAATTTTTTCCAATATGGCAGCCATTTTACGTCAAAATTTCAACTTTGTCCGATTTCAACGAAAATTGATTTCTAGGTAGATTTTGATGCTGCTAACAAGCTGGAATTATCGAATTGGCTGTCAGGTCGACATCAGCTATTGCTTGCAATTGCAAATCTAGTATTGTTATTGCTTTTCTCTTTTATTGTCTTCCAATGATTTTTGTCCGGCTATTTTCTCAAAGATGCCTGGACAGAATTCATTCATACTTGGCACAAAGGAGATGTGCATGCACTAACAAAAATTTTCAATATGGCGGAGATTTTCAAGATGGCCGCCATTTTACGTCGAAATGTTGAGGTTTAAATAAATCAGGAACTGCTTGGCAGAATTTGTTCATATTTTGTATTAATATTTAATAAGATGAGAGGAAGGAATTCGTGCAAAAACGTTTTGCAAAATATCCGCCATATTCAAGATGGCCGCAAAAACACGTCAAAATTTCAACATTGTCCGATTTCAACGAAAATTGATTTTTAGGTAGATTTTGACACACTACAAACAAGATTGAATCATCGACTTGGACGTCTGGGCAACATCAGCTATTGCTTGCAATTGCACATCTAGTATTTTTATTGCTTTCCTCTTTTATTTTTTTCCAATGATTTTTTTCCGGCTTCGTTCTCAACGATGCCTGGACAGAATTCATTCATAATTGGCACAAAGTTGAACCACCATCAGAAGATGTGCATGCAATAACAAAAATTTTGAAAATGGCTTCCATTTTCAAGATGGCCGCCATTTTACGTCAAAATATTGAGGATTCAATAAATCAGGAACATAATGGCAGAATTTGATTATGTTTTTTATCAATGTTTAATAAGATGAGAGGAAGGAATTCTTGCGAAAAAAATTTGCAAAACGTCTGCCGTATTCAAGATGGTTGCTAAAATACGTCAAAATTTCAACATTGTCCGATTTCAACGAAAATTGATTTCTAAGTAGATTTTGACACTACAAACAAGATGGAATCATCGACTTGGACGTCTGGGGCGACATCAGCTATTGCTTGCAATTGCAAATCTAGTTCTACATTACATTTCTCCTACTTTTTATCATTCACGTCTTTAACTGAAGGGTTTACTCTACACAAAATTACAAAAATAACAGATCATACAAAAAAATGTCATCATAGATAATGGCTTGTTACAGCTTTTTAGGAGCGATACAGATAATACTGACAAGATGTAGTACTGGAATATAGATATCATAAAGCAGAGCTTAATATGTTTCCTCAATGCAAAATTTTTTTGTATTCTTTTTAATGCCATGAGTCAAAAACAAATTGTAAGCTTGAGTTGTAAATCTTGATTTCGATTCAATGAAAGTTTTGCAACTTGGATGACCTTAGCAATAACTACTGAGTTCGTGAAAACCGTCAATGACTAACCATTCAGGCAGTGGTAATAAAACAAAGTGCATAGGTCACTATAAATTCAACTTCTGCAGATGATAGAGAACTTCAACCAGTTTTGATGCTTGCCGTGAACATGGATTGCTGCTTGAAAAATCTAGTATAAAATCCTAATATATTTTTTATTTCGACATTGAATGATGAATCTTTCACTGCAACTAAATAATACACAGAGAATAAACTTACTCGTGAACAATTAAGATCAAAAAACAATTTGACAATTATAAGGCTTCCAAGTCACACAAAAATATAAAATAACTATCAACAGACTAAATGCTGAATTTTGAAAAAAAATGTTAAAAAATATAATTACAATTGTATGTGAAATGAAAACAATACAACAGTTTTCTTTACAGATCTTCAAACAAATTGAACACTTTCTCTAACTGTTATAGAGAAAATTCTGGTTACAAATGTTTACATTATACCTTTTGCTTAAAATGTACTTGGCTAAAAGGCAAGATATTTGGCAAAACATCAAAACAATTTTAGTTCAATCTGTTTCACAAAAACTCTACGTCATGGAGGTATGAAGAGATTACTGAGTGCATCTTCTTTTTTAACGAGTTTGATCAGCAACTTTTATTTCTACCCTTTTCTTTAATCTATTTTTTATAAATTATATTATCTCTCTTTAATTTTTCAATGTATAATTCACTATGCACTCTTTAAAACTTCTTTTATTGAACAAGATTGGTGATAAGGTACCGTGTGACAAACACATGAGAAAGCATGTTCGATCTATCGACCATTTTTTGGACAATTGACGTAAGTCATGAAGAAGAATTTTTTTCTGCAAGGGTAAGCGCTTGCCAATTTTAACATTTGAACTGTTACAGGAAATAGCGAGTGTTCCTCTAAGTGGTAAACAGGACAAAACATCTACCAAAAGACATACACAATTTCGCTTTACCACAGGAGATGGGATAACAAACCCAATGGCAAGCTGAAGAAAGAAGACTGAGGACTTAGACCTGCCCATGCAAAATAAATCACAGGTGAGTGTGCATTTGGTCGGCCGTATACGCCACGAAACCCGGGATCCCATTCCTCACCAAGATATAGCATGGAGCAGTTCAGACTCGCCAGCCCTCTTTATCAGAACATTGAGCAAGATAACGAAACTGACAATACCTTTGAATGGGTAGAATCTGGTGTAAGATAAAAGAAATCTGATAAGCTTAACTGGGAAACGTAATGAAACTACTTTTCTGTGGACAATGATCCTGAAAATCAAATTAAGTGTTCAAGGTAAAGGTCTCTTGAAAACACCAGCTCTCTGAACGATACAGTGCAATATTTACCCCCAGAGATAGACACTTGTCCAGGTCTTACAGACAAAACAAGCAATCCCTCAAAAACTGCTGACATTCATACTGGGGACGACGGACATACATATTTCGAGCGGTTAGCAGGTTTGAGGAGAAAGCACTGACCGGCAAACGTCTGAAAGAATACCAAAAAAAGTTTCTTCTGACCTCTCTTTGGAACGAAATCTCCTTCAGCTTCCGTTATATAGATGATATTTTGTTACTAAACAACCCTCGCATTGGTGATTTTCTTCATTTGATCTATCCAAAACAGCTCGAAATTAGGGAGACTACAGACACTTCCACATCGGCCTCATTCCTTGACCTTCATCTTGAAATTGACAACAGAGGTAGACTTCAAACTAAGCTGTACGACAAACGTGATGACTTCACTTTTCTAATTAGTCAACTTCCCTTTTCTTCGTAGCAACATCCAACAGCGCCGGCATACGGAGTTTACATCTCCACGCTCATCCGCCATTTAAGAGCCTGTTTTCGATACTGTGATGACTTCCTTGATAGAGCCCGGCTGTTCACTAATAGGCTACTTAAACAAGGGTATGTTATCCAAAACTTGAAGTCATCCCTCCAGAAGTTTTACAGTCGTCATCACCATCTTGTGGATTGCTATGGGATATCAGTTTCCCAGATGACAACACAGCTGTTGCTTTAAAGCTTAATTGTTGTTTCCTCTACCGGATTGGAGTTTTCTACCGGATTTCACATGTTCAACATATATACTCTACCAGTGCACCTGATCTCACCCATGGTTTTTTATTGGGTCCGTGTTGTTCATCTTTGTATATGTGTGTCTTCATTTTTCTTTCCTATGCCGCACTCATGTTGTGCCTGTTTCTTTGATGTTTCCGGTGTTGCCATTGTCCTTGGATTTTTCGTTTTGGATTGACGATTCGGTTCTCATTTACTTTAGCTAACTTTACCAAATGAAGGACAAAAATAATATACTGTATAGCAACAGTTTTATACGATATTTATCAGAGCAAACACCTTAACAGCAAACATACAGCTACAAAAAAGAAGAGCAATCAGCTGTGAATTCGCTGGTAAATTACAGTTATGAGAGATCAAGGAATATGATTTTTACCTTGTTAATTTTTTTTTGTCTTAGTCATTTTATTTTTTATTTTATTTTTTTATTTGCTGAGGTTCCTATTTTTGAAAGGAAATTTTATATTTTTATCAAATGAAAGTAAAATTATAACACATCAATCCCCCTTCAAATTCAATGTATGTATCCCATCAATCCAGTCATAAAATGTGCATTGGTTGCCTACATAGCCACAGTTGTTATTAAAAGTACCCAATTTTCACCTGAGGCCAAGTCACTCATATGTTCCATGTTTGTTAATTGTATGTGTAACTGATGATGGATTTTAACTCGGTTTGCAATTTGCATTTAATGTTTCTATTAATTTTTTTTTAATTTTTCACTTAATTTAGAATGCTAAACGTCTGTTATATTTATTATATTCTATCTTTTTAAGACAGGTGAAGACTAGTACTATTTTAGTACTATTTTAAAGTTTTTCGAGACAGGTTCAGATTCAGTTTTAAATCAGACTGGTAGACACGTCAGGACTTTCAAGTACAGATTCAGACTGACTACGAAGATGATTTCGCGTGCATCAATCCTTCATGAGCCATCTTCTACTGTAAAGCGCCCTTTACGTTAGAAACAAGCATTGTTTTTAGGTTTTATTGACTTTGGGTAAGCTTTTGGCATTTGAAAGAAAACACTGTTTATAAACTTTGTAAACTAGGAATATGTTGAACGTATTTTATATACTTTATATACATTTCTGTGTATTTAAAACCAATTTGAAAATACTGAAAACTCCTTGAAATATCTAAAAATGCTTTCTGATTATTTACTGTCAATAAAAGTGTAAAAAAGTGGGATTTCAAAACCAATTTTGTGTAAAAACTTGTCATGTCTTGATTTTTGAAAATCTGTTTAACACTATGGAGTATATCCTTCGTGGAAATCTCTGTTTTAGCTTCCTTTTATATCTTTTAGATTTTTTGTTCTCAAATTTTCTCATTTACATATATTGCAATTTGATTTTCCTATTGTTTTGATTCATTCCGCTCTGAAGAGGCATTTATTAAAAAGGCTATCTGTAGAATCAAAATTTACAATAAAATCTGTATCTATAGTTAATTACCACATTACCAAGCCAAACGTCATGTAATATCTTTTAAAATCATAGCCACTAACTGTTAAGGTAAAACAAACTAAAATAACAGTTGAATCTTTTATCTGCAAAATGTGCAGATTCCATACAGAAAAAGACATAAAATTTGTCATCAAACAAGACGTTATTCTAAATTAAATTTCTCCTAATTTTTTTATCATTCACGACTTAAAATGAAGGGTTTACTTTTTACACATATAACAAGAATTTAAGCTCATACAAAAAATTTCATCATAGATAATGATTTGTTACAGCTTTTTATGAGCGATACAGATAATACTGACAAGATGTAGTACTGGAATATAGAATATAGAATTTAATATGTTTCCTCAATGCAAATGTAATCAAATATTTGTTTTATCTTTACACGTTGTATACTTCTTAGTTATACCCCCCGCTTGAAAAGTGATGGGAGTGTCCGTCCGTCCGTCCATCCGTCCTTCCGTCCGTCCTTCTGTCCGTCTTTCTGTCCGTCTGTTACCCATCTCTTATCCGCTACTACTATTCTGAACCAATGAATAGATTTTCATGAAACTTTAACACAGTCTTTGTGACATAATGTAAATGTGCACCTCCTATTTCAGGATTTGATGCGATTGATTTTGGGGGTTCCCATAGCCAAACATACACTATACCATTCGATTACATGTACACATGGGGGTACCAATCTCTTATTCGCTACTCCTCCTGAACCACTGAATAGATTTTCACGACACTTTAACACAGTCTTAGTGACATAATCTAGATGTGCACCTCCTATTTCAGAATTTGATTTCATTGATTTTTGGGGTTTCCCATAGCCAAACATGGACTTTCATTACATTACATGTACACATGGGGGTACCCATCCCTTATCCGCTACTCCTCCTGAACCACTGAATAGATTTCAATGAAACTTTAACACAGTATTTGTGACATCATGCAGATGTGCACCTCCTATTTCAGAATTTCATTGGATTGATTTTTGGGGTTTCCCATAGCCAAACATGGACTTTGGCATTACATTACATGTACACATTGGGGTACCCTTCTCTTATCCGCTACTCCGCCTGAACCACTGAACAGATTTTCATGAAACTTTCACACAGACTTTGTAATAGAATATGGATGTGCACCTCCTATTTCAGAATTTTGATTTAATTGATTTTTGGGGTTTCCCATAGCAAAACATGGACTTTGACAGTACATTACAAGTGGGTACCCATCTCTTATCCACTACTCCTCTTGAACCACTGAATAGTTTTTCATGAAACTTTGACATTGTCTTTGTGACATAATGTAGATTTGCATCTTTTAATTTAGATTTGGTTTGATTGATTATCAAATGGTGGAGTGGGGGTATATATCAGTGAGCTTTGCTCACAGTTTTTCTAGTTTTTAACTATTTTCTTTTTTATAAATTATTTATTCCATATTATTTGATGTTGATGCTGCTGATTCTTGAAACACACGTATAACAAAAAATTCTGTTTATTATGCAAATTGGGAAGTTTTATATTCCAAATAGAAACAGTTTCGGGTTACTGCTTTAGTCCTATTGCTAAGGTCAACCAAGTGGCAAAACTTGAACTGAACCGACGCACAAAGATTACATTCTAACACTGATCTGCGGTTGTTAATTGTAAACAGGTTTGAAATGTATATACTGTGTATTCTTTTTAAGGCCATAAGTCAAAAACTGATTGTAAGCTTGGGGTGTAAATCTTGATTTAATTTTGCCACTAGGTTGACCTTAGCAATAACTACTGGGTTGGTGAAAACCGTCAATAACTAATCATCCACGAGGAGAGGCAGTGGTCGAGTGGTAATAAAACAAAGCACTAAAGTCACTGTAAATTCAACTTCTGACATTGTCCATCGTGAAGGGTCCAAACACCAAGCAGCTGACAGTTTATCCAGACGTAAATAGGAAACCCCTGATACTCATGACAATGGACTTGACAACTCAATGACGATAAATTAGAACATCCGAGGGAGACCATTGAAGTCGAATTCACTTTCATTTGAGACCAATGTCCCCAATATAGAAATTTCAGATAATGACACCAAAGAAACACGAGACACTGATCCCGATACCATGGATTCAGGAAACATCAAAAATAAATACACAAAAAAGACTCACAGTAAAAATCAAACTAGAAAAAAATCCAACTTATCAAGACGAGTACCCTTACAATGAAGTACATAAAACATGAAGACAATACACACAGGTACTTTCCGGACAAATGCTCGCAGTTACTGACAGCTAGCTAAGGACATAATTTCCGTTGACTATGATATCAAGCCTTCTTACATATGAAACTTCAATTGAAATACTTCTAAATAGATTTGGTATAACAACGTCATCAATTATGAAAGAAGAACATGATATTGTGCAATGCCAAATACTGCCAATATGAAAAATTGTTTAAATTTAGTTAGGGTGTAAAGCATTTAGGAGATGGTCAATATTTTTGCCAACTGTATTTATATCCTTATGAATTAGTTTGGTCAACGGATTAATAAGTTTTGAAGGACAATTTTTGAATTTATGCGCTTTGTAAATGATATTGCCATAGAAGTTTGGATGTGAAATGCCCTGATGTCTAGCCCTGCTTGTAGAACCAAATTTTCTTAATAAGTCAATGTATCTATAATAAAATTTAGAGAATGTTTTTATCAATTTATGATATCTTAACCCTTGATTCAGAAGTTTTTCAGTGAGACAAAGATTTCCGTCGTTGAAGTCAGAAACATCACTACACACTCGTGCATATCGAACAAGTTGTGAAATGTAGACCCCGTAGGAAGGGGCTAACGGAACATCGCCGTCGAGATAGGGAAAATTGACTATAGGGAAGGAGAAATCATCCCTTTTATCATAAACCTTAGTGTTTAACTTTCCTTGATTTATTGATATCTCAAGATCAAGAAAAGGAGTATAATCACTGCTGCTATTGGATTTATTTAAAGTAAGTTCTGCAGGATAAATTTCATCTGTAAATTTAGAAAATTCAGGATTGTTTAAAGCCAAAATATCGTCCAAATATCTAAATGTATTGTTAAATTTATCCACTAAATGCTGTTTAGAAGGGTCTTTTTGAATTTTTGCCATGAATTGTGACTCGTAGCAATAAAGAAATAAATCTGCTATGAGAGGTGCACAGTTGGTACCCATAGGAATACCTAATTTTTGCCGAGAGACTGTATCACCGAAACAAACAAAAATATTATCAAGACGAAAATTTAATGCTTTTATCATATCCTGACAAGTCCAGTTGGTATATTTGTCATGTTTGTCGTCCCTGAAAAACGATTTAAATGTATTGCAACAAATGTACGTACATCCTGATTTTTTAAAGGACCATTTGATCAATACCTAGATGAGGGAACACTTCCAGATGATGAGAAACAAGCCCTCAAAATTGTGCTAGAATCAAACCAGTACAACATGCTTAGCAAGGTCTTAAACCATCTCTTCCAACCGAGAAACAAGCTGGCAACACCCACCTAACTAAGGCAAAATACTTTAAAATCTTACCAGGAAACCCGATTATGCCATATGGGTAAAGAGCGTACATTTCTTGCAATAAAACAGAAATACTGGAGGAAACATATGTGGCAAGATATATATGATCATATACGACTTCGTAACCCCTGTCACACCTGTCAAATCACCAAAAGACAGGCCCATGCACAAAAGACACCCCTTCACACCCTCCCAGTGCAAACCACGTTCAACATATGGCACATGGACATTTTTAGGGCTCCCCACGACCAAAGTAGGATATACGTATTTCTTCCTTGTCATTGACTCTCTCTCAAAATGAGTAGAAAGCATACCCTTACGAACTCAAGAAGCAACAGAAATTGTACAAGCACTATATCGGAAAATTTTGGGGCACCTACGTCCTTGTTGGCAAACCTTGGGTCATCTTTTGTCAACAAAATTGTATCAGCCCTATATGACATATTTGAGGTTAAAAGACTACGAACAAATATTTACCACTCGCAAAGAAATTGAGTATGCGAACGTCAAAATAGTACACTAGATAAATACATCAGAGCATATTGTCATGGAGATACTCCCCATTCAGAATCCTATTTGAAAAAAAAATTAATCTACCACTTCACTGTTGCCTCTTGAGACGTATAAGGCACATAAAGAAAAAATAGATGAGCTACTTGAAAAGGTGAAAATCAGTCGAGAAATAGCTAAGGAGAATCTGGTATTCATCCAAGAAAATATGAAAGATCTGTATGGTTGGAAACCACTCCTTTACCATTGGTCAACACGTACTGCTAAAGGTTACTCACCTAGCCCCTGGCCACAAAAAGAAAATAAAAGTCAAATGGAAAGGTCCATATTACATTTTTTATAAAGGTCCACATGGCACATATCAGATACGCGATCTACAAACTCACAAATAAATAAAATCTCCAGTCCATTTTAATAAATTGAAATTATACAAAGATACCTCCCCCTACACAGGACAACGACCTGATACGGATAACGATAACTCTGGCAATGAGAATAATGATAATGACACTGAAAACACTGACGGTGATGAACAAAATAGTGAAGTAAATGACTCACAAAATGAAAATGACAATACACAGCCCAATAAATTGTAAAGAGTAATAAGAAGATATTAAAAACTAGAGGCTCCCAGGAGCCTGTATCGCTCACCTGGCTTTCAGTTGCCACAATCGTGGTAACATTGGAAGTTATACAGTTGATCATCAGTCTCTCAAACTTTAGTACCTCAAACACCACCAATATCTTGAACAGTATTTAAAGTCCGATCATGTTGTAATATTTTTCTTTGTTGGGCTTTATTGACAAAAACGCTCTTGCTAAGGACCACTTCAGACACCAGTTTTGAAACACTGACATCATTATGTAAATGGCGGTCAAAAAACAATTTTCCCGCCTTTTTTGGCAACCATTTTGAAAATGGCTGTAAGCAAATAATTTTCAACAAGTTTTGAAGTTGCGACATCAATACCTATTTGGAAACCAAATTTCATTGAAATCAGACAACATTGAATTTTCCCGCCCTTTTTGGTGGCCATTTTGAAAATGGCAGTCATTAAATAATTTTCAACATTGGTTTTGAAGTTGCAACATCAATACCTATTTGGAAACCAAATTTCATTGAAACTGGACAATGTTGAATTTTCCCGCCTTTTTTGGTGGCCATTTTGAAAATGGTGGTCACAAACAATTTTTGACATCAGTTATGAAGTTGCAACCTCAATACCTATTTGGAAACCAAATTTCATTGAAATCAGACAATGTTGAATATTCCCGCCTTTTTTGGCGGCCATTTTGAAAATGGCGGTCAACGAACAATTTTCAACACAGGTTTTGAAGTCGCAACATCAATATCTATTTGGAAACCAAATTTCATTGAAATCGGACAATGTTGAATTTTCCCGCCTTTTTTGGCGGCCATCTTGAAAATGGCGGTCAACACACTATTTTCAATACAAGTTTTAAAGTCGCCTCAGCATGGCAAACATTTCATAATTTTACACTTAATCTTCATCTTCTATAGTTTTGGAAATAAAATTGAAAAAATATGAATATTTTAAAAATTTGGTGAAAAAAGGGCAATAACTCCTACAAGGGTTTATGGATTTTCTTCAATATTTCAGGTTGGGTAGATCTTGATATGCTGAACATTTTTGCAATTTACACTTGACCTCTATCTGTTACACTTTTTGAAATAAAAAAGTAAAAAATGCAAAAATTTTGAAAATTTTACGGAAAAAGGGCCATAACTCCGACATGGGTTTCAGATTTTCTTCAAAATTGCACAGTGGGTAGATCTCATCATGCTGATCCTTATCCCCATGTCAGAATTTTGATATCTGTAATGGTTTTTGAGTTATTTGCAAAAAACAGCAATTTACCCCCTATATTCTATTTTTAGTACCAGCGGCCATGTTGTTTTGTCTACGGAGATAAAAATCATAAACTTGAAAGTGCATACCCTGGTGATGATTCAGGTCAAGTTTGGTTAGCATTGACCCAGTAGTTTCCGTCCGTTGACGGACGGACGGACGACGGACGGACGGACGGACGACGGACGGACGGACGGACGGATGACGGACGCCGAGTGATGGCAAAAGCTCACACGGCCTTTGGCCAGTTGAGCTAACAAAATGGGTTTCTGGAAAACACCATTACCTCCTACAGTGGGAAGATGGCTCTCCCAACTCTTTTAGGTATCTGAACACCTAAAACAAGAATAATACACAAATCTAACGCGAAAAAGACGTAGGAAACGAAAACTATAGCACGAAAACATGATTCACCATACTTCCAGGCTGGTTGTTTACAGAATGTGTATTGACTTACCTACATTCCTTTTACTCTTCTTATTCTTTAAGAGTGCACTCGACTTCCTCTTGTTATAACTCTTACTCTCTATACTTGTAGGTATGGTTAAATTACCTCTGTTAATCACAATCTTATTCCTGGCATTACTGGTGATGGCTTATCAAGCAGATGAACAAAGATTAAATTATGGAGTCATATTTCAGCAACAAAGCAATGTACAGTTTTCGACTCAAGCGTGGAAACACACGTTCCAATACCATTGCCAATGGAAATTAATATTACTCCTCACTCATACTGCCCACGTCATGAATCATGCACAACCTCGAATTCTGTGGTAATGCAAAGTAACATAATTACAAACGAATAAAATCACGACATGAGGAAACTACAAGTGTTATAGAGAAATAAATACCAAAAGTTGGCATGTCTACAAAAATGCACGAATGCACACCAAAAGGTCATTACTTCCTTTGGTTGGCTCCTTAAGCAAAAGACTTTCGGCGTGGCAACGATGGGTGATATCTATATCCGAAAAATGTCACATAAATAAACTCCTTGAAGAATCGAACAAAATGGTCAGAGTATTGGTAAAACACAAGGAGATTTTCCCTCCTATGTCACACAGTTAGATGAACGAGTTCAAAACATGGTGGCAGGTATGGGGAATAACGCAAAAGCAATTCGGATAGTTGAAACTCAAGTTAAAGATTGTTCAAAGAATGAACTTTAACGAACGGCTTGGTCACTCTGTCTCCATAGAATGTCACTTAGATATGATCGGGTCAAGCATATTCCAGCTTGTAAGTGGAAATCAGTCTCCATTTTTAATACCCCCTAGAAGAATTTTAATTATTTTATATACTCTGAATCACATCCAAGCTTTCTTAAAGAAACGGAAATCAGCATTTAATGTTATAAATATACATCCACAATATTTCTTTCAACATGGCTAGACGCAACTATTCCTTGTAAATACCGTAAACACTACGAGATCCATTCAAATCATACAAGGTATTAACGATCCCAGTTTCAATAAACAGAACCTCGAAACATGCCACACAATTGTAAGACTTAACAGATCACTTTATGATAGATCTCTTACTAATATTACACGACAAGTATCATGTGTGGCATATTGTAAAGGAAAATCGCTCTTAATCTGCCTTTTCACCTGTCATCAACTCAATGACTGACCCTAACTGCATAACACAGTTATTTATGAATGATAAGGAAGGAACTAATGCTCACTGCAATTTTCGTTTTCTATCTGACAGTGTGCACTGTGAGACAAATTAATATCTTTTCCCGCGGTTACTGATACAGGCTATACTATAACAGATCACAGCCTGTTATGTGTGTTTTAGGTGTGCATTTAAGATGTAGTATAAAAATATTTCTTTTGGAAAAAATGATGATGTGTTTATGTAAAAAAATGATTCTTCTATCTATAACAATTGTTTATTTATCAAAATGTGCATGATGCTTTTAACTAGGATTACTGATACAACATGTATTTTTAAGTATATTATTCACATGAAACAGTGAGAAAATAAAGGAGTATTTGATCTCTGGTTGCTTCAGAACCAATGGAATTTCACTATGCGTTGAAAATGTGTTAAAAATGATCTTTGGGGACTAATTGTGTGCCACTTTTAGCAGATTTATTTCTTTATTCGTATGAAGCCAAGTTCATACAAGGGCTAGTTCGGAAAAAAGACAATAAGCTAGCCAAATCCTTTAATTTTAGCTTCCGTTAAATAGATGGTGTTCTTTCATTGAAAAATCCTCAATTTAAGTATAACCTTCATCTTATATACCCAAATGAACTCGAAATTAAAGAGACCCTTGATACACCATCATCAGCATCATACCTGGACCTATAACTATACATTGACAACTCTGGGCGTCTGAAACGACAAGCGTGATGATTTTGACTTTCCAATAGTGAAATTTCTGTTTTTGAGCAGTAATATTCCCACATCTCCGGAATATGGCGTGTATATTCAAAACTCATTCGGTACTGCCGTGCATGTAATTTGTACAGCGATTTTGTCAACAGAGCGAAATTACTTGTCTCAAAAAATTACATCAAGGGTATGTTCAGTTACTGTTGCTATTGTCACTACAGAAGTTTTAAGGTCGTCACCACGATTTGACGGGCAGTTACAATGTTTCTATTTCACAAATGAGAATGGATATCTTTGGGTAGATCCAGAATTAATACCGGACTGACTAACACCGACTGTGACAAAACCGGACTTTCAACGGGCAGTGTAACGGGTGCCACGCGTGAAGCATATCATGCTTACCCTTCCGGAGCAACTGATATACCCCAGTTTTTGTAGGGGTTCACACTGCTAGTGCTTTAGTTATGTGGCGTTCTTATTCATTTTTGTTTATTTGGCGATTTTGGATTTATGATTTTAGAATCCCCCTTTTCCTCGTTCTTGCTTCGGTATTCGTTTGCCGATGTACTTTGAACTGAAATGCCAAGCCAAATTTGGTATATGAAACTCCTCCTTTTTTTCTGCATCCTATCTCAGTCCTGCAATTCAATCAAAATCTCAAGAATTTCACTATCTGGAGAGTGACCTGAATCTTGCATTTATAATTTATAGTATATATATGTAATTAATTATAGTTTGGAAGCGTAGCATGGTTGTCAAAGATGACATTTATTTACTATTTTGAAAACAAAATCATCGTTTTAAGGGTCTTTGGTACAATTTTCCAGAGGTTCCCACAGGAGAGAAGTTTTAGGGTATAAAGTTTTATATTTAATCTATGTTTGCTTCAGACAATGAAACTGTAGGAAATTATGATATCAAGTGAAAAGATATTTCAAAAGTATATCTGCATCTACAGGGAACTTATATTTAATATAGATAAAATTAATTCATAAGAAATTTCTCTAAATTTTGCATTCGGCCAGCTTGGCTGGGTCACATAATTATATATTCTTGAATATGATTAGCCTAAGCTTTTTGTTTCAATGAATTTGAAATTACGTAAAAATTCTGTTAGAATTATTCGAGGTGGATACTTTTTGATTTTTTGGAAAACTACATTCAGTGCTCAAAAGTATTGAGTTTTCAACGTATGATTGGGACACCGATATTATCGCGGTACTTAAATTTTCAAGATGGCGTCGAAATTACGTTGAAATATCGTTGATACCGCGATACAGTGGAACCTGCGATTCGACGAGGACACAACATAAAGTAACCAAAATGTAATTTTTTCTTGATCTGTACACGGTTTTGAAACTTCAATTTTGGTGAACTATATCAAAATAATATGACCTATTATTAGGACGATGTCTAGGTTGTTTGTTTTGTTTCATATCTCAATAGATTTCAAAATGCCAGATTGCTTATTTATAAGGGTTTCTTCGGTAAATGTGACTACTTGTCCGGTGTCACGTGAACTTGATTGAGTTAAAAAATTTAAAGAACGGAATCAAGGTCGATAATTGGCAGATCATCTAACATAACGACAGATATTAAGATTTAAACATTTTATACCGACAGATGTACCATTACAAACACATGTTTACATATCAATTACTGATATTTGATAGAGAACAAATAACAAATAGGACTTGATAACTAGAGGCTCAGCTCACCTGGTCCGTGGCTGACATAGACAGTCCAAAAAACCTTAATGTTAAAGAGTCTCATTTCTAGTATTTGTCAGAGTAGAAGATCTTAAAATGCATTTCTCATAGGGTCCAATGTTTAACTATATTCTACGCTCCTGTTATCTCGGATGAGGCAGAGACATTTAATTACATAATATAATTGATGTTGAAATGTCCCTGGATAAGGTAGATCTTATCAATAGAAAAATCACATACTTTGAAGGGGATCATCCAAGTACTATTGTGACTTAATTTGGTCAAATTGTTAATTTGGTTTTACTGTACAAGTGGTTTCATGGGGTAGAAGATTTTACTTACCTGACACATTTTACAAAGTGGGCCAACAGAGGACAATTGTGACCAAGTTTGGTTCCCATAGCAGAAGATCTTTGAATGGGTTTTCCTCTACGGTTCGATGTTAAACTAAATTCTTATTGGTTTCCAATATTGGATAAGACACAGACATCTCGAACTCATTTTTAAAGGGAACACATAAGACTATTTTGAAGAAGTTTGGATCTAATTTGCTCTGTGGCTTCTGAGGGGGAGATCTTTGAATGCTTCCACATTGTGTCCTATGTTAAACTATGTTCCGCTCATTAAAATCCGATAAAAAATACAAATTTTACACACTTTAAGAATTGCAATGTTTTCCTTTTTTACTCGTTGTATCTTGGAAACGAAAAGAGCTACATTTAATGCGTTGAAATACTACAGAATACTTACAACAAGAGAAAACCAAAGACAAAAATCCGTCGAAATCATTTGAAAAATAAAAAATTTAGGTATTCTGCACATCTGCAATTTTGGTCCCAGTTAGCCCTCGTAGATTGGAAAGGAAAAGAATTGCCAAAATGATGGTTGAGCGCTATCCATTGCAAAAAACTGCATCAAGATCTGACAAATAATAAGAATAAAATGTTTTGAGAATTCCTCTGTCGGGCCCCATTTGTCTCATGAACAAGCGATGTTAAATCTGTTGACAATGTTCAGACTTGAAATTGCCTAACGGTTACATTGAAAGAAATCCCATCAAAATCCAATAAAAAATAAATATTCTACAGCCAAAAATATGAAAATGTCAAATTGGCCCTTTTCTAAAAAGGTGCAGGGCCACAATTACTAAAACTGACCCCAGCCTTTCTTTTGTGCCAAAGATTATTGTGTTGAAATTCACATGGATTGCTTTACTGGAAATAAAGCTTTTGAACTTAGCCACAATGGCCCTTGGATGGTCCCTTACAAAAATGTTTCGGGGTTCGCACCTCAACCAATATGGCCGCCACCTGAAAGCATATGAGAAAACACATTTACATATTGTCTCCTCCGAAACTATTGTGCAAATTTGAATCAAACTTGGCAATAACAGTTCTTAGGTTGTGCCCTGCAAAACAGTTGTTTTTCAGGTCAGCGCTTTATCCAAGATGGCCACCAGATGGTAATATAGTTTTGACCTAGGACCCAAAGGGAAAAGACATTAAAAGATCTCTGAAACTACTGAGCAAACTGACACCAAACTTAATCTCAATAGTCTTAGTGGTCCCCAGCAAAGAAAAATTATTTTTCAGCTTCACACTTTATCCTAGATGCCTGCCAGCAGGGATTATAGTTTAACATTGGACCATATGAGAAACACTAACAGATGTCTCCCCCCTTAAACTGCTTGGGCATATTTGAACTAAAGTTTAACTGTGGGCTCTTTATTATAAACTGTCTATGTTTGTCAAGGGCCGGGTAAGCGATACAGGGTCTTGAGAGCCTCTTGTTTTTTTTCTGAAGTACTTGTGTGATGTCTTTATGTCTTTGTGTTCCCGATGTTGCCATTGTCTCTGAATTTTTCTTTTTTTTTTAGACTGACGGTTCAGTTCTCTGTTACTTTCCGGGTGGGTAGAAACTGTTTGCAATTTAAAATTGACCTAGATCTGTCATTTAGTTGAACTTCGATTGATCGAACTGCAATAACACCATGGATGTCTTGAACCCCTTTTCTTGACACGTTGTTCCAATTTAAACACTAACCGCTCGAACACCCATCTAGGCCAAGCTGGTATCTTCGGTTTCTTGGGTGGTCGAGCCATCGAAATTAGACTATAGTTTTTTAACAATTTTTTTTTAAAAATATGAAAATTTTGACACTGTTTTACCAGCAGACTACCTTCCATGAGCTAACTAGCAGTGTAGTGGCGAGCACTCTTTGACCCATGTTTATAAATTATGTTTTGTCATATTCTTTTCTTTTTCAATGTTAGTAGTCTACCTGTATTGGGTTTTATTCGTATGTTTTTTTATACTATAGAGGATAGAGAAAGGGGAGGTTAGGGAACCCATTACCGGTTTAACCCTGCCGCTAGGTTTTGCTTATGTCGGTATCAAGTCCGGCTATCCTGAGATCCTATCGTTATTTATATTTGTCTCTAGTCTGATATGTTTTTTTTTCGACTGCGCTTCGCTTGTGGAATGTGGCATGTGATTGTAATTTTCGGTCATTTTAGGTGTTAATTATTATCTTTCCTGTGTAATTTGAAAATTTTACAGATTAAGAGGTTGTCAAGAGCCTGTAACGCTCACCTTGGTACTAAGCTGCAGTATATCCTATATTAATCTATGTTCCCTACTGGCAGCCATCTTGGATGAGATACGAACATAAAATCAAAAGTTTTTGAAGAGGGTCACCCAAGGTATATTATGATAAATTTAACAGAAATTGTTCAAATGGTGTCATAGAGGAAGATCTTTTTAATGCCTTTTCAACAGGGTCCTACTTTTATGTATAAAAATATATATATGCTGTGCGATGGCCACAAATTAACTTTGATTGATTGATTGATTGAATATTGTTTAACGTCTACTCAGTCATATTTCAGCTATATCAAGACGAGAACAAGTTTGTTAATAAATAATCACTTTGGGGTATGGAAAGGGTCATGGGAAGGGAAATTCTGACTGCCACTGGAAAAGTAGGATGAAATCGAAAAGGGCGGAGAATTTAGCCTTGTAGCCGATCACCTACGGACCACTCAAAAAAGCTCGCTACAAGGGTTCTTTAACGTGCAGGAAGCGTGACATTTCTTCCAACACGTGGACCTGAGTTTACATCCCATCCGAAAGATGGGTTGTGTATTTATGAATCCCGCACAACCACGGAATTGGTCCTCTTTGTATATCCCGGGACTCTCGGGGTCAGCCCCCGTTTAGGAGGGGGTCACACCCCGCAAGCCGGAGATACTAGGTCATATTTCAATATCCCGGGGTTGCCTAGGGGTCCTCTGTTAGGAAGACTCATACGCCAAGCTCAGAGGATGCTGCGGGCCTATTCATAAGCCGGGATCGCACACGGCGGCAAATTAACTATGAAACAAAATAAAATGGTATAGTTGGCCACGATTAAAAGATAAAAAACACAAAATATACAAATTAAAAAACACATAAAAATGACAAAAATGGAAAGAGAGGGAGGGAAGACTGCCCAACGTTTCGGCCTATATGGCCTTCGACTAGGAGATTACCGGGCTAAATACGGAGAAAAGATGGATATGACGAGAGAAGGCAGACCTGATGGCGTGTCACAGAAATTACCTGTAAAAATCGTGCCAAATCTTGAACTTAATCAAAAGCAAGAGATAAAACATTAGTTATCTGTACTATGCAAATATTAAACTTCAATACATAAATAATTTTATAAAATAGACTGCTTCTTAACATTCATGCCAAAGGGTCGAGCAGTTCCAAGAAAATGGATGATTTTTTGTTCAAGGAACTGTCGTTGTTTTTCATCTGCACTAGTTTGTAAAAGGACAGTTACATGCATGTCCAGTATGCTGTGGTTAGCTCGCCGAAAATGTTCACCTACTGGGCAATCCTTACCATTGGTGACGCTCTGTTTATGTTCGACAAAGCGATCACCCAATCTCCGGCAAGCCTCACCCACATAGATCATGTTACAGCGTTTACAGCCCACAGCATACACTACATTTTCAGTAGTACACGTGAAACCATTCTTTAGTTTGACAACTTTTATGTATGTTTCCTGCTGCCAGTCATCTTGGGTACCATCATAAAAATTGCAGACATTGAATGGGACAGCCAAAGGTGTTTTGTGACTATATTTGCTTCAACTTGGTTCCGTGGTTTCGGAGATCTTTGAATGCATTTTTCATAGCGGTCCCTTTGTTAAACTATGTTCCCCATTGGCGACCATCTTGGATGAGGTAAGAACATAAAGTCAAGAACTTTGTAGGGGAACACCAACGGATTTTAATGACCAGGATTGTTATCAATTGGCTCGGTAGTTTCAGAGGAGACGATTTTTTAATGAATTTCCCATAGGGCCATATGTTAAACTATGTTTCAAACTGGCGGCCAGTTTACGAACATAAAAATCTTAATCGTTGAAGAGAACAACCCAAGTACTATTGTGACCAAGTTTCAGAGGGGATGATGAATGTATTTTCCATAGGGTCCCCATGTTAGACTATGTTTCCCTTTGGCGGCTATCTTCGATGAGGTACGAAAATAAAAATCACAAACTTTGAAGGAACCACCAAAGGACTATTGTTGCCAAATTTGGTTCTAATTGACCCGGTGGTTTTAGAGGATAAGATCTTCGAATGCATTTCCAATAGGGTTCTGTGTTAAATGACTAAATACCGAAGTTACTGTAAATTTGAATTCTGCATATGCGCATTTCGACAACTTATGTCTCTTCAGTGCAGATAAAATCTAAATGTTTGGAAGACCATGAACTCAAAGATGTTTAAAAACTGTTTAAACTATGTTCCAAGGTGTAGGCCATCTAGGATGAGGTACAAACATAAAAATTGCAATCTTTGAAGAGGACCAACCAAGGACTAGTGTGACCAAGTTGGGTTCCATTTGAGTTGGTAGTTTCAGAGGGGGGATGGATGCATTTCCTTTAGGGTCCCTATGTTGAACTATGTTCCATGCTTGCGGCCATGTTGGATGAGGTACAAACAAAAAATCACAAACTTTGAACACCTCTAAAGCACTATTATGACCAAGATTATTTCGAATTGGCTCAGTTGTTTCAAAGTTTCTACATGCATTTCCCAATGAGCCCTATGTTAAACTATGATCCATCTGGTGGCCATTTTGGATAAGGTACGACCATAAAATTCACAAATTATGGAGGGGAACTCCCAATGACTATTGAGACAAAGTTAAGTTCCCTTTGGCTCAGTAGTTTCAGAAGAGGAGATCTTTGAATGAATTTCCTATAGGTCCTGTGTTAAACTATGTTCCCCGCTGGAAGCCATCTTTGACGAGGTACAAACATAAAAATTGCAAGCGTTGAATAGGACCACCCAAGGAAAAATGTGACCAAATTTAGTTCCATTTGGCTTGGTAGTTTCAGAGAGGATGAATGCATTTTCTATAGGGTTTCCTTGTTAAGCTATGTTCCATGCTGGCGCCATCTTGGATAAGGTACGTACATAAAAATGACAAACTTTAAAGAGGGTCAACAAAGAATTATTGTGACCAAGTTTGGTTCCAATTGGCTTAGTAGTTTCGGAGATCTTTGAGTTAATTTCCTATAGATTCCCTATTTTAACTTATGTTCCGCCCTGGCAGTCATCTTTGATGAGGTACGAATGTAAAAACCACTTTGAAGAGGACCACCCAAGGACTATTGTGACCAAGCTTGGTTCCATTTGGCTTGGTAGGATAGAGAAGATTTTTGAATGCATTCCCTAAAGGGCCCAATGTTAAACTATGTTCCATGCTGGCAGCCATCTTGGAAGATGGAAGAAAATAAAAAATACATACTTCGAGGGGGACCACCCAAGAACTATTTTTATCAAGTTTAGTTCTAATTAACCCAGTGGTTTCATTGTGTTTAATTTAACAATAATAGATTTGGCAAAACTGACAGGAGCTTTAGGAATAGCCCAAGCTTTTCCTCCTGCAACCGTACAATGCAGGTTCCTACAAATGTTGCACTTAATACCGCACCATAAATACATACAGTTTTGCAATGTCTCATCCATTGAAGGTATTATGTTCGAACACCAATGCCTCGTTATCAAAATTCATGGGATGTAGATAACATGTTATCTTTTCTAAAACAATTATGGGCCAACAAATATTTATCCCTCAAACATATAACTGAAACGTTAACAATGTGGTTAGCATTAACATCTGCAGGACGTTCAAAATGACATCAAATATTTGTTACAGCCTGGACAAAGGCAATTATATTTTATTCAAACTACCATCCCTAATTAAAACAAGCCGTCAAAGTAGGGTTTTGCCACAGCTTATGAAAACAATGTGTGTAGTAGAATGTATGAAAATTGTAAAACTAAGGAAAACACCCAAAAACTAAAAAAGAGTATTAAAAATACAGTTTAAGAATATTATAATAACCTTGTAAATACAAAAATTCAATCATTAAATGAAGACAACAAAAACTTTCTTTATAAATATTTTAATGAAAATATAGAAACTTTTTATTTAAACCACCCAAATAAAGAAACAAGAAAAATTTTGACTAAATTTAGAGTTAGTGACCACAAGCTACTAATCGAATTAGGGAGATCCAAAAAAATCCCTAGGTAGCAAAGAATATGTAAACTCTGCAATGTAGTAGAAAACGAAATCAATTTTTCTTTAATTGTAAAATTAATATTCACCTTCGAACAAATCTTATAGCAAAATTTAATAAAAATAATAACGAGTTTAGTTTAAAAACTTTCCTCCAGCAACTAGCTATTATCCTTAGCCCATCAACACCTGAAGATATAAATACAGTTGTCTCTTTTATTAGACAGTCATTAGAACTGAGGAGAGGAGACCCTTAGCTGATATATATATCTTCACTGTATTTGTTTTATTACATTATGTTTTTGTTTCATATATGTCTGTATTGCCATAACCCAAATGGGTTCTTTGTCTGCAATTTTCAATAAAGATAAAGATATAAAATCTTATCTGGCAGCAACTAGTACTTCGACAAAATCAAAACTGAGTACTGTCAAACCACATCATCCTGCAACAACTTCTTCAATTAGTCGCTGGATAAAACATGTTATCAAAAACACAGGTATAGATACTGAGGTTAAAAAAGCCCATTCCACTAGAGCAGCATTGCTCTAGTGGATTGTTAATGAAAGACATAATGGATCAAGGTCACTGGTCAACATTTACAAGGTTCTATAATAAACCATTGAATAAAGGATATAATTACTATCAAAGAGCAATTTTGTCAAAGTAATTAGCTCTAAATAAAACACTTGAGTATCTTGTCGGAGATTATGACATGCAATTCAAGATTTCATAAGCACACGAAGTGTGTGAAATGGATTCCTAATTTCATGAATAACCGACGACAAGATATGAAAGTGTTCCCACCCTCGCTAACCCAAGCATATCTTGTCGGGTTAATAATACTGTATGGTTATATAGATTTAGGACATTCAAAAGCACTTGTTAAGTATTTGCTAAAGTCTAGTAATTTAATATATGTCTCTGATTTATATAATTTTATAATTATGTTTTACAGATCATGAAGCAGTGTCATGGATCAAGGGCACTGGTGTGAGGAAAGTCGAACATCGACTAAACATTGATTTCGATGGTGTAGTTAATTTGGAAAATGCAACATGATACATGTACATCTGCGATTTAGTGCATAAACTGTATTCAGAATTTTAATGACAGTGAGCTGGACGTAATTTGGAATGTATAAAAGGAGTAATTAAGACATTTGCAGTGCCAAAAGGGTTTTCTTTTACTTTGTGCCAAAATTAGTTTTTACTGAACTATCTCAGGATAATTTTATGTTTTATTATTTTACTATTCTTCAGTACATAAAGATTATAATGTTTTAGTATTGCTTTATTTTATATATTTAAAAAAAATCCTAAAACTTCGGTTGGCTGCTGATTTCCAGCCAATAGGTGATATGAAATACGATGCTTAAGAACAGAGCTTTTAAATGGCTGATCACAACCAACTAGGCATGACAGAGGGTAGAAAACACTTCTGTTATTCGTAAAATAAGGATTCCATTCCATTTCATGTGATTAAGGAATCTTGAATTTTCAACCTATTTTGTATTTCTCTATCTTAAATAATGAATTTTTCTCTGCAGCAGAAAAATTCTATTTTGCAGGGCCCCTTTCACGGATAGGAATCAACGTCATAGACGGGGATATCGGGCTGTAAAAACATGGAGGATCACGTCGCTTCAAGGTAAGAAATCGTTCTATATCTCTAATTATCACTCATATGTTGAAAGTTATGCTGCTTACCGAACATTAGGCTACTTCAGGAGTTTGCATTTTAATTTGCACGTCAATCGGTCGCGTAGAATTGCCGTGAATCCCTGCACATTTTTTCACTAAATCTGCGATATGAACGCTAGATGTAACAAGCGATAATTTCCCAGTCACAATTCTTCATTTGTCAAACCTAATCCTTAAAAGGATAGCAGCTTAAATTTGTTGTAGCTACGTCTATTTAAAATTGAGTGTAATTTAGTATGACGTCACAATGAAGAGGCTGACAAAAAAACAATCCGGCTTGAAAACCAAGTCAATTCCGCATCGGCGTTGTCGCTGTCCGCTGTGGAAAGCATATACGTTTGTTCTAGTCGGGACCCGGATCATTATCAAATTTAAGTTTCATGTTCCTTGGCACCCCGATGGCTGCCGTTTAATTTTTGGTTCTCGATTTCAACCGTTTTAGAAAAAGGGTTAAAATTTAGTGTTTTCAAATATTTAGCTGTAGAATTTCAAAGTAACAACAAAAGATCTACTACGAAGTTTTGACATCAATATGTTTGACATGACAATTCTGGACTTCCCTGTATGCTCTCTTTATTTTGTCAGACATGGTGTACTTGTTCTTGTGAGAATTTCTCATATGAATGCACTATCAAAATTTAACATTTGGTTTTCTTGTTTTGTAAAAATTAAACTATTATTCTGGCCACATCTATGAATATTTCCCAAATCTTCCGATTTTATTTGCTTAGTTTTCTTACAATCAACTCGATGAGTGCCCCGTGATCGTTTGTATGTTATATTGTCTATTAGTCCCTTTGTCGGGCAATGGATGACAACGATTGCCTGATATGCTGTGTTCGTTGACGACCCCGCATCCATGACCAAAGATATATGGATGTAGCGTTGTTCAACATTTAGCATGTGAAATCTACTCAAACCCGTGCTAGGGGCCGTCTTGAACTTACTATGAGGTAAGAGTGTTTGCTCTTTGTTGAAGGCCTCGTGGCTACATAAAGATGAAGAACAATCAAAGCGTTGCCCATTTGCTTGATTTTACCATGAGTTTATAGGGATTTTGTCCCATCTACATTCACACCATATCCCTTTATTTGTTCTCAAAACCGTTCCATACAGTTCCGCACACTGAACTTCTACAAAAATTACAGAGTTACGGTATAAAAGGGAAATTAAATAAATGGCTATCATCATTCCTTGAAGAAAGATCAATGAGGGTTGTAGTGGAAGGTGAACATTCTACTCTGGCGTTCCACAAGGTACTGTATTGAACCACTACTATTCCTATCCCATATAAACGACCTACCAGAATGCGTCAAGAGAGAGTCACACTAGAAGAACTTAAACATTAAATTGGTATTGTGGATTTCCTATGTTTAGATTCTTTAGTGCTGCTGATGAGGAATTAATTTCCGAAATGGCCATACAGCTCATTTAAATTGCAGCTGGACAGCAATAGGTCCTTTGAACTAATTCATAGTAACGCTTATCTTTCTTTCCAAGGACAGCAAGTGACTGGAAACACCTGGATGACAATATGATGTGCGAAAAGACAGTTAAGGGCTTTAGTAGCGCCCTCCTACGGTTGGACAAACCAACCGCTCTCCTTCCAGTGTATTTGAAACCACGTTCGGTTCCTCCACTGTAACCATAGATACAGATATTGTTCATCACATTTTGATAATGTTTCTTCATATTTTTTTTTCGTTGGATAATTCTCAATTAGTAGTATGCCGCAACATTTACTATTTATTAGAAAAAATGGGCATTGTAGGGGATAAATTACAAAAAAAAAATATATTTTATCAATTCTAAGTCGGTAAATAATTATGAATCAAAGCATGGAATGCTGTTAAGGCAGGTTCCAGGATATTCCAGAAGTTCTGTAATTATTACTGTTTTGCTGAAATCTTGACATTTAATTTTTTCAAGAATTAAAATCCGAAATTTTCCTTCCCGGTTTAGGTTGTCTTTTCAGTTTTTATATGGGATGTTGGCAATTTATTAAAACTCTATTTATTTACATTTCATTGTCTTGCTCCTCTTTGTTGGTATACGTACATGTAAGTATTCCAAAGTACAAGCCCGAGTACAAGTGTAACACTCGGTGGCTTAATGTTGATATTTCCAATTTTGTCACTTCCTCTGTCAAGTCATCTAGTTCTTAAGTTCTGTCAAGTCATCTAGTTCTTAAGTTTCATTATTTTTGCATATGATTAAATAACTCAATAACGAGGTCACTGTAAATTTACTATCTACATATGGGCATTTCGACAACTTATGTCTCATCAGTGCAAGCTACTGAGAATGGTAGGTTGTGCTCAGCTACAAATAACAAAACACCGAAGTTACTTTGAATAATGTAAACAGAGTTTCAGCATTTTGAGTCCGAAGTCGAGCACAACGTTTGTGTCCCTCTGTTTCTCTATGGCGAACAACGTCATTTCATCCTCCGTGCACTAAGGCAAAGGTTATGCCACTGCGTGTATATATTTATCACTCTTGCTCAAAAAGTCCATCTCTTTTATCCATTTATTTGGAATTTTGAATTGTATCTACCCTTTTCGCGGAGGCGACGCCATTTTGTCGTTAATACACAGCTGATTCGTGTTCTCGCGTAATCTCGTTAGGCGGGATGTGAATGGAACAGCCTTTGTTTACCTCGCAGGGTGTGATTGGAACAGCCAATATTTACTTCCGGTGTAACGGAAAAATATTTTTGAGAGAAAATTTTAATATCGGGAGCTTTCAGAGGCATATCGGTAGACGTGAGACCGGCTGCCGAAACCGGTAGCCTCACGGTGAGACCGGGAGGGTTAACAAATCTGGTTACAACAGCGAAACTAGAAGATACTATGTATCCATTCATAAAAACTGCGCGCCATAGCAAATTTTTATGAATGAACCGAATCGTGAATTTCGAATGTCAGTTTAAGTGCTCTGAGATTAAAAAAGCAAAGTATCTCTTAAAAGATATTAAATAAATACAATAAACACATAAAACGATGTAGTTGATCATGAAATTGACACTGTATCGCCACATGAATGGATTATTTTTTGTGCCTTCGTATGAATAACTGGTAAGCCGTACGCGTTTTTAACGATAGTCTGGATCATTCCGATTCTTTTCATACAAACTAGTCTCCTTAATGTAAGAGTCTGTTGAAACAGACTTTTTTCAAGATGGCTTTACCCGACAGCTAGAAGACAGAGAACCTGCCTTAAAAATAATATGACAGAAAGTATTCAGACTTTTTATTGCTTCTTTGTGTTATAGGGGCCATGAAGGAACCTGATTTTTTTTACACAGTACAGAGTTCGCGATAACTATTTTTACACCGCCAGTCACAGGACTGACAGAACAAAATAATCTGTCAGTCCTGAAGATTTCTAGGCAGTCCTCTGCATTATGGGCATGATAGAAAATGCTGTCAGACATGGGACTGGCAATCATGCTATAACAGTCAGTCCTACGACATTTTTGCCAGTCAGGACTGACAGGACTGACATATTTCGCGAACTCTGACAGTGTTTTCCTTTTATCAAACTAAAACGCTTTTTAGGTCTTAGGATTCTTCAAGCAAGCTTTAGGTAGTTTGTCAAAGAATTTGACATACTACTTTTGATCATTTTTGAGATATTGAAGCCAAAGGGCTCAAACTATTGTTTTTAGAAATTATCTCATTTCCAATTTTCATCGGATTTTAACGGGATTTGTTTCATTGGAATCCTGTCTTTTTTCCATAGGACAAGAATAAAAAGTATGTCAAGAGTAATTTTCAGTCAACACTCCTGTCTTTACTTGTTCATTTGCTACAGTCGCATAATTTATGCTGCGAGTTGCTTTATTTCTAAACAAAGAGAAGAAACACGCATCAAAAGGGAAAGCCAAAAAGGTACTCTACAAAAGAAAATTAGCGTCTAACGATAAATTTTGTTTACCAAAAATAAATTTCTGTCTGACTGCCTGGGACGGGTGGGTATTTTCACCGCCGACCACCGCCGACAACCACCGACCTCCTTAATATAACAATTTTCTATTGTTTTATTGGGTATTTTGTCATTTTTCTGTCTTGAATCACGATTTCAGTTGTTCATTTAAGCATAAATAAAAAAGTGATTATTTGCATTTGTTTAGATGTGACCTCGACCGACCACACTCAGTTCATAACGAATACCGCCGACCACGTTGTGATTTTCTATTGTTTTCTTGCAATTTTGTGTGTTTTTCTGTCTTGAATCATGCTTTCATTTGTTCAAATAAGCATAAATTAAAAAAATATATATTGATATTTGAATTTGTTCATAGATGCAAGTCCATGCAATGTATACCAGGGCCGACCACCCATCATCACTGATCATAACGAACATCGCCAACCACCCTATAGTTTAATATTTTCCAATGTTTTCTTGCTTTTTGTTTATTTTTCTGTCTTAAATTACGATGTAAAAACATCCACCGATGAAAAATATATACATAAAAAGTAATTTGATCGATAAACTTTTACCGGTAAGCGGTCGCCAATCTTCATGTGAATGCGTATTTAGAACTGAATTATAACTAATATAAATGAAATAGTATAATAGTATATATCAATAGCATATTAGCATATATGTTTAATTTTTAGTGGTCAATTTATGGTTTTTAAGAGGTCGGTGGTGTTCGGCGGTGGTCGGCGGTGAAAATACCTACCGCCTGGGACACAGCATTCTGACTATTCTCATTCCAATAAGAAGTAAAGCAAAAGGAAATTTTTGGCTGAACCGCTCACGGTTCAGCCATATTAACTATCTAGAGTTTGGAAATTAAATGAATCACCTGTAATATATAGTCATGGGCTAATTGCACTAATCTATTAATCAAGGTTCATTAAATATATATTTATGTACAATGCTACTTATCAAAGGTTGGCCATATTGTTGTAATTATTTTATCCTCTAAATTTAGAATTACTGTAAAAAATAAAATGGCTTATATATAATAAAATTATATGCCATAACATATAATTTTATTATATATAAATACAGATTAATACATCGGCATTTCCATATTGGCCTGGTTATCATCCCGAGACACCCATATTGGCCCGAGACGAAGTCGACTTCGTCTCGGGCCAATATGAGTGTCTCGGGATGATAACCAGGCCAATATGGAAATGCCCATGTATTAATCTGTATTTATTCATTTTGATATTTTTGATGCATAATTTCAGTCTTTCTTGCATGAATTTTAAGCAAAGGGTGGTGAATGCTGCAAGGCTTCAGTTTCCATACCAAAAAATATTTGCGATTGCATTATGCGCTGTATTGATATGGAGCAGATCGGATTATCATAAAATAGTATGTTTCTTCACAAGACTGTTGAATTAAGGAGCACATCACTTTTCCGCAAATTTTTCAAATGTTAATTATTACGTTTCCGCTAATAAAAAGTTTACGTTTCCGGAAATTTTCATGCATTTCGTTTCCGAAAATTAACCAGGTTAATCAGATAGCTTTCATTACTATTTCAATATGATTTAAAATGGCTAAATAAATCTAACAAAAAATGGGCCGTGTCATCGAAAGTATCCTAAAGTTTGTCCTAACACATATCTTAAGACAAAAATTAGGACCATCTTAGAACTGTTTTATGACATATATTAGGGTGCACATCGAAGCTGTCCTAAGACCATCTTAGTAAAGATGTCCTACCTTTGGCCTTAAGTGCTGTTTTTATCATTGATTAAATTGGGAAAACAAATTTTAAGGGGCATTTCAATGGCAAGAATGGACAGATATTATTTCAAAAATATTTTAGAAAATTAATGACATCTTTTATTAAACAATTAACTGCAATTAGATTTAAAAACATGTAGCAGCATTTTTCTGATATATAAAAATGCAAATTATGAAAAATATACGTGTTTTTGCTTTTGGTTTTAAACACTTAAATCTGATAGTTTTCATTGAGAGCGATATTCTTATGAAGAGAAATAAACAGGTGAGATGATTTTAAATGGTCAATATTCAACAGAATGAACAACGACGAAAGAAAATCTTGTGCGTAATTGTTACATGAGGAATAAAAATCTATGAACGTATCATACTTGAACCGTAAAATGCAAAAATAGGTATGTTTCATATGGAGAAAAACAAACAATTTGGTCAATTCTATAAGTTAAGACAGACTTAAGACACCTCCATTGCAGTCCTAAAGTTAGGATAAATTTTGAGATGTATCCTAAGTTAGGAGATGTTCGATGAACCCACTTATGACTAAGATTTGTCATAAGATGGTCTTAGGCTCATGTCAGATATGTTCTCCTTTTTGATCCACAAAATCAAAGTTCTGAAAAAAGTATCAAAACAATAAATATTTGTGGACTATGATAGTACGTGTTTCATGTTTTTGATACCATTGCACAAAAAATGGTAAGATATTTCTTTTGCGGAAACGTAATTAGGAGGATTTACGGTACGTAAATCCTTCTTATGCTGTCGCTTTCTTCAGAAAAATCCCGGGTATGAATATTCACTTCGAGATCAAAAATCAACTTTTTGCGGCCAAATTAATTGCGAATTTCTTCTTTAACATTATTGTAAACAGCATAAGAAATATGACATATAAATGTAAGGTGTAAGCATAATTAAAATAGAATTGCGGAGGGAATATTTTAGCAGTTTACGGAGTGTCACGTGACAAGTTAGTTATAAATAACTTCACATATTACCGTATTTGTAAAAATAATAATCAATAATCTGTGACCTGAATATTGTTATGTTTTTGAATATAAATGATGCAAAAAAAAAAAACAAAAGAAAAACCGCAAAACTAAGTTAAAAAAATAATAAAAATAATAACCGAGGATTTAGAATTCTTACTAGTTTAGTAAGCGTACTTTGCACGTAGTGCTAATTTGATTCAAAATTTTAACTTACATGGCTCTTGTATCGATATTGAAAAAAACATATAAAATTGGCAATATATTTCCAGTTAGTCGTCATATAAGCGGGAGGTTGATGCATCAATAAACCTGGTTTAACCCACCATTTTATTTATAAAATGCCCGTTCCAAGTCGGGAATATGACGGCTTGCCAAAATGTTCTTTGTCGAATGTGTTTCCCTGATATAGTCGAATGTTATACGGATTTTCCTTACTGGTCTCTTCCTTTGATCGATTCGGACTTTTGTTGTCACTTTTATTTTCTAAGAGACAAAGAATGAATAATTATTCATGTTTTCATTGGCGGATTAAGAGAGGACTTCGGGGTTGGAAACCTCCCCTTTCTCTCGATTAAAAAAAATAATTTCGTGCAGAATTTAGGCAACAGTTAAACAAAATGGCAAAAATTAGACTGGAACCTCCTCTTTCCCTGGAATNCCCCCCTTTTCGAAGTTTTGATCCGTTGATCATGCAAATTATGTTTTTTGCCAAATTTCGACAGTTATGCAAGATGTTCCCTTGTTACTTTGGAATCCTAATATGGTCAAGATACGGCTTTTACATGTGACGTACTTCTTTTATCCATTTACAATGATAACATACCAACACATTTCAGTATGGAATCGCTAAATAAAAATTTGTCAAATTAATATGTCCACGTATGCTGTCTAAACCAATGTATTCCAGAATTTTTCTTTTACATTGTAAAGTTTGAGACCATATAGGCATCATATGAAACACGTATACAGCATAACGAAATTTACTGTTTTTAATGCAACTTGGGTGTTAATTGTTCAAATAACTATTTCATATATCACATTGTCATCGCTTACTTATACTAGCAAAAAAAAAAGAAAAAAAACAAAAAAAGACAAAAAAAAAACAGAACATACGTGATTTCTTTAGCACTAACATTGCAGTTTAATTGGAAACATTTTATATTCCTCGTATTATCAATGATATTTGTCCATGTGCTATAATCAACCAGTTTGACCGACACTAAACACTGGACAGCTTTCAACGGTAAAGAATATAGCCTTGCAAATCAACTAGCGTAGTAACTAAACCACTACCAAAAGATATACCCATTTACTAGACGCAAAAATATACAAAATGTATGAGGCTTTCAACAATGAGCAAATACTCCTACCTAATTGTACAGCACTAGTTGCATCGGTTTGATGCAGAATTCACTTGCTGGATGACAAACAACGCTTCGCCCATGGTTGTCTACGTCAATGGACGCGGGATCGTCAACAGACATAAAGATATCGGACAAAGTACCCTAATAAACACTGTCATCCATTGCTCGACAGAAGGACCAAAAGACAATTCGAAATACAAACGACTACGGGATATTCATCGAGTTGGTTGCAAGATAACTTGGCAAATAAATTGGGGAGATGTGGGCATTATAACTACAGATGGTAAAAAATGATATGATTTTTTAAGAAAATATGAAGGCCAAAATGCAAAATTTTGAAAATTTTAACTGAAGAAAAGTAGAGAGCATGCACCTCAATTAATGGAGATACTTATAAGAACTCCACACTTCAAGAGAGACTTCAAGAGAGATAAACACTGTCATAAACGCAAAAACAAGGGATATTGTCAAAGAGTAAATGTACAGGACACAAAATTCCTACAGATACATGGTAAAATTATATATATAGTCTTTTGTTGCACAATAAACAATTTTACGATTATCTTTTACGAAATTAAAGCGTAAATCCGACTAAACATTACTTCAGTACTTTGATTTTTTTCTGGAAATGAAATGTATATTTTTTCCGGAAAGGTAAACTATTTTTTCCGGAAACGTAATATCTTTTTTCCGGAAACGTAATGCCAATTTGCTGAAATGCAAAACGTCGAAATTAGGATCATTTTTGTTTTGGGCTTTATGATCCAACTCGTTTAAGAATAAGGTGCCAGAGGGGGATTCTTTGTGTATTTGCATACACATGGTGCAATTTATAAAGAAACTCCCTAACAAAAGACATATAGCATATTCAGCAATCATTTTTTATATCCGTTACCATTTCCATGCAGCCTCTATGGAGCAAAAGGATAGGGGGTCAAAATACCACATTTTTTTTAAAATACCTGATTATCTTTTTAAATCAAATTTAAAATTTAAAATCAAATTTAAATATAATATGTTTCTTTTGATTTCTCTTGACATTCGTGACTCGAGCTTTTGGTTCTATTTAGATGTGTCTAGTTCTTTTTGTTACTCTTTTAAAATGACAAACTGCTGTAGAGATTTTACTTTATAAGAGTCCTTTAGATTGGAGCATTTGATTGCCGGTGATGGCCTGGGGTTTCAATTTATTTTATTTTTCTTTTTTGGCCGCTTCGCGGGCCAGATTATTTTTTACCCATATACAATATGAAAGGAAAATGTGTTGAGCAAGGCTTTTTAATGGACAGGATGAGACACAGATCAGCTTATTTTTTCAACCAAGGTGCTGATCGCAGAATTTAGTCCAACAAAATTCAGGGCAAGAAACAAAAACCAAGCCACTCCCTAAAAATCCAATGGTCCATGCCTTATTAGTTGTTTTGGCGTAGGCATTTGATATTTTTCAATTTAGAAATTAGAACCAATTCAATAAACCTGTCCCAATTCACGGTTTGTGACGTAAATATCTTTTGTCAGCATCTGTGTAAAACAAAGAAACAATGAGCATTGAAGGGATATGGAGTAAATGTACATGAGACAAAGTCTCCACAAATTCATGGTAAAATAAAACAATGGAGCATCGCTTTTATTGTTGTTCTTCATCTTGAAATGTCATTTTGAAATTAAATATACAAATATTCATACACAGTGTAGCATTTTGTCATCTTTTCAACAAACTTCGGTATTTAGTTATTTGTTACCACTGGGTCGATGCCACTGCTGGTGGACTGTTAGTCCCCGAGGGTATTCACCAGCCCAGTAGTCAGTACTTTGGTGCTGACCCGAAAGCCGATTCTATTTAAAACCTTACAATATCTAATTTTTGTAAATTTTGTTGAAACTAAGGAGTATCTCCCTCATGCAAAGCTCTGTCCTTAGCTGATTTTGGGTTCCTATTTAGATCATATTTGGTAATTTGTTCTCTGTCAGTTTTTAAACATCTTTGACATAATGGTCTTCCACATGTTTAGATTTTATTTGCACTGAAGAGATATAAGTTGTCGAAATGCGCATATGCAGAATCAAAATTCACAGTAACTTCGGTATTTAGTTATTAGTTACTTTTTAAAAAGGAACTGTCAGTCGAAGATAAAGAAACAAACAATGAATTAGTCACAGCATCACAACTTTTGAAAGTTAGGGAGACAAATTTATTAAATCGACCCTATAAGGAAACAATGGGACCAACTCTAAATTCTTAATTTTACGAAATGCTTCTTCTCTATCAGATTTTTCCATATTCAGATTTGAATGACGTTTCTTTGCAGTCCCACCGTTGTAGATCCCAGCAATATGACTCTGGATTTAGCACAAACGTTCATTTATATTTTAAGTATTGGCACTGCGAATTTTTTTTTAATTGCTGTCCTGAAACGGATTACAAATTATGCTTAACTAACATTACTCAACTATTCAAAGATGTTGAAAACCACAACAATAATATACTGTCAAAAAAGTCTCTTATAATGAACATTTTAATTATTTAACATGGACAGAGACGAGGGAAAATATGTCTCCAACTTGGATGACCTGTGGACTGATGGGAGATCGTTTATTCCTAGTCGAACAGCTGGGGCTTTAATTAGTTCCATTTTGATAAAAAAAAATGCTAGATCCCAATAATTAGCAAGGTCTATAGGAAAGTAAACCGGCAAGCCACACCAGAACTTATGAGTGAGCTGATAAATTTAAATAAAGATGTTCTCCGGTTCAGCTATTGCTTTTTTTTCTAAAAAAGCAACTTGTTGTGAATATATGTCAGAGATGACCCACGACTTGATGTATAAAGCTAATTGTATTGTACGTTGTACTGAAATGCGACCGACATTTATATCGTTTCACAGGGAAAATTTAGATGACAAACAATAAAAACTAAAAAAAAAGGTATCATAATATTAAAATCGACAAAACGGTAATTAATTATTTCCCCGAGGATAATTTAAATACTTCCCAAAGCAACCACCCATTCTCTGTTTCAATACGTGATATGTTGAATGGGTGTGTCATACTTTCACTTCCGTCAAAATTTATCCAAAAAAAAAAGCTGAAGGTATGTTTGTTAATAATATTTCTCAAAATACGTTTCTTTCATTTGAAAAAAGTGATACACCGCTCAGTTCTAATCACAAATGTAACTTTATAATTAACATTATTTTACTTTTTTGGGGTAATTTTGTATTAAGGTCGTTTTTTAAGTTATATTTGGCCCCGAAACTGAACAAAAAATAATTGTTTTTTGAATTCGATTTTTAGTTTGTTTCCTACCCTACACATAATTGGCCTATTATTCAATAAAAATCTTATTTTTTTAATCCAAATAACGTTTTTTATTTGCCTGACCTTAATTTTTCTGGAATTTTATATCTAATTTGTTCCTTCCTTCCACCCACTAACATTAAGGAAAAAGTTAAACTAAAAATAAAAACACAGCGGCCTTACAGTTTTCTACAGCTTCTGAGCCTGTACATGTTTCTCTTTTTTTTGGGGTTTGTTTGTTTGGTTATAGTTATAAATTTTAACTATTGTATTCTATATTTTCATGATTTTTTTGTTTTTTTTGTTTTTTTTTTTTGTTTTGTTTTTTGTTTTCTTTAATCTTTGCATTTGATATGCAGTTAAACGAATCATGTCGGATTGCTGTAGAAGATAATTCCATAGGTCCCAAATCATATGAAAATTCGAAGCGCGAGTCCTTTAATATTCCATCATAAATATTTTGTCAAAATGGCTGTAAACGTCAACTTCCACAGCTTCATTGTCAAAGTTTTAAAAATACAAAGTCATAACAAAAACAAGATACATGGTAAGACAGCCAAAACCTTAATTATGTAATTTGTTAGCTCGAAGTTCCCATGGAAGCTAAATATGTACTAATTTGGAAATGTATCAATTTATAAAACCATCGCTTTTTCTCATGAAAAATTCTGCAATTGAAAACGTAAAAAGGAAGTGTCAAATTGATTAAAAGGGAATACAATAGCGGTTACGGGGTTAAGACCAAATATCAGTGTTTCTAGCAGTAAAAGGTGTTTGACGAAGTCGGCGTTGGTGAGAATACTGAAAAGTCACGTGATTCTTTTTCTAATTTAATTATTTAATACACAATTAATGTAAATTTCATTCAATATGTTTTAGTTGTGTTTGTTCTTTTAGAATTATACAAGTGCAGTCTACAAGATGCAATTAGAGCTACTTTTTGTTTATGTGCTATTTTGCATTGGACAAATGGCAGGTTATCGCCCTTGTTTCTTCGATCCGCAGTGTAGATGCTGGAACACAACTAAATATCATATAGATTATTCACGTAGCAATATGTCTACTGTTCCAAATTTTCCGTCTAATGTATCGTTTCTCAGTCTAAAGCGAAACAGAATTGGAAGTATAACACCAGATGTGTTTAAGCATCTTTCCATTCTAGAGGAACTTGATATATCCTATAACAAGTTAAGAACGCTTCATGTTAGAACATTTGTAGGACTAGCAAACTTACGTTCGCTCATATTGGAACATAATAATTTGAAAAACAGTAAAAAATCGTTTCCTTTGGGTATCTTCAAACCACTTCAAGCACTTAAATCTTTGAATGTTAAATATATCTATAAAGACAACTTGGAGAACTTCCCAGACGACGTTATTTCTGATTTAAAAAATTTGGAGAAATTCGAGTGTGATGCACACGACATATATCATCCGAGTGGTTTTGGGGAAGGTTTTTCAAATTTAACACGCTTAGCAACCTTGATAACGGGTAGATGTTCTATGTTTAGGGTCAACTCAATAACCTTCTCAAACCTCAAACATTTACAGCATATTGACCTAAACGGATGCTTAATAAGTGAATACAAAGATTGTGCATTGTGTAACAGAAGCAGTCTACGATATGTTGATTTTTCAAACATTCATTTAGTATGGAATAGCATGAGTCGACTATTATATGACTTGGATTCAACAAATATTACCTTTTTAAATTTGACAAATACGTCAATGGAGAAATCTGATGTTCCAGTGTATTTTTTAGAAAACTTGCAATTTACAAATATAGCAGAGATTTATTTGGCAAAAAATAAATATGCTGAATTTGACAATGAGTTTGGTCGAAAAACTCCACCAACACTTCGTGTGTTAGATCTGGCTGATAACAAACTGGTACATTTTCAATTGAAAATGCTTCATTTGAATATTTTAAACCTACAAAACAATTCCCTTGGAAGATTTTTATCAAGAAACAATTACATGGAGTCTTCAACAACCGAACTTAAAGAAATCAATCTTTCCTTCAATGCAATATTTTACTTAATACCTTCAATTTTTAACAACCATCCGAATCTTGAATTGATTAATATTAGCAACAACCTATTGTCAGATGTTACATTCAACTTAAAACAGCTGACAAATCTACGAATATTAGATTTATCTTTTAACAGAATCAAGGCATTTGGCGAAAGCGTCATGAACTCGTTTGAAATATTGGCAAGAAAATCAAATTTGACCATAAATTTATCCAACAATATATTATCGTGTAACTGTGACACAGTTACCTTTCTTGACCGGATGAGTAAAAGTGAAATACATTTTGAGGACAGAGGAACATATAAATGTATGTTTGACAACGGAACTGTAGTACATCTCGAACCAATACGAAAGCTGGTGATGGGACTTCAGCGGTACTGTAAATCATACACTGTTTTGATTGTGTCTGTAAGTGTCGCTATCTGCGCATGCCTTATCATTGGTTTTGGTGGGCTGACCTATAGATATCGTTGGAAACTTCGCTATTTGTATTATATGACTAAAAGTCGTTACTACAGATACAACCCCATTAATTCTGAAAACGTATACAAATACAATGCGTTTATTTCGTATTCTGATTTCGATAGAGATTTTGTGTTTAAAGAATGTATCCTAAAGTTGGAAGAGGAAGGTAAGTTAAACTTGTGTATTCATCACCGTGACTTTTTGCCAGGACAAGATATAACTATTAACATAACGAACGCCATTCACGAAAGTAGAAAAACAGTATGCATTATAACTCGAGCTTTTCTTGATTCGTACTATTGTATGTTTGAGTTCAATATGGCTAGAATGGAATCAATTATTTTAGAAACGGTGAAAATACACTATTTCTTATCTTCCAAGAACAAATATTACCGAAGGAACTCCCATTGGTTATTTTAGAACTCGTCCAGGAGCAGTCATACATTGAATATCCGAATGACGAACAGGGTGACGTTGTGTTTTGGGCAAAAGTGAAGGAAGCTTTGGAATAATAATACCTCGAGGGTATTCACCAGCCGAGTAGTCAGTACTTCGGTGCTGACCCGAAAGCTGATTTTATTTGGAACCTTACAATATCTAAATTTTTGTAAATTTTGATGAAAACTAAGGAGTATCTCCTTCATGCACAGCTCTGTCTTTCGCTGATTTTCGCTTTACATTTAGATCATATTGGTTATTTGTTCACTATCAGTTTTTAATCATCTTTGAGTTTATGGTCTTCCAAACGTTTAGATTTTATCTGCACAGAAGAGACATAAGGTGTCGAAATGTGCATATGCAGAAATTAAATTCACAGTAAACTTCGGTATTTATGTTATTTTTTACCACTGTTCCCCGAGGGTATTCACCAGCCCAGTAGTCAGTACTTCGGTGCTGACCCGAAAGCCGATTCTATTTGTAACCTTACAATATCTAATTTTTTGTAAATTTTGATGAAAACTAAGGAGTATCTCCCTCATGCACAGCTCTGTTCTTCGCTGATTTTGGCTTTACATTTAGATCATACTGGATATTTGTTCTCTATCAGTTTTTAATCATCTTTGAGTTATGGTCTTCCAAACGTTTAGATTTTATCTGCACTGAAGAGACATAAGTTGTCAAAATGCGCATATGCAGAAATTAAATCCACAGTAAACTTCGGTATTTATGTTATCTGTTAACAAATCAAGGGACAGAGAACCACAAAAATGTCCCAATGGCAATTTCTGGTGATTTAAAGCTCTTTCCTGTATGCTCTGAACATAAAAATAACTCAAACATCTACATTTTGTAATTTAACTGACATTACATTTGTATCATACCATTTTTCATCAACCAACTCCATTACATATTCTTGAATATGGAGTTTTTCATTCCATGACCTGTTCTATTTATTAGATAATTTTGACAGCAAGATTAAAGCCTCATACATTGTATGTGTAACACACAGAAATACACGAATATAGAATGATAATAATAATAATAATAAACTTGCAATCGCCCTGTTTTTTCTGTTTAAAGTATCATTGGTCATGCTTGTTTTTATATCAGTGTATATAATTTAAAATAGGAAGGAAGCACACCAATGACTTGAACAATACCGAACGAACGAAGCACAAGTAAATAAGATATATCTAAGTCGATTTATCTTCATAATTTTCAGTTTTATCAATGTTATGTATTATTGGCTTAGAAGTTAAGTTTAAATTACAAAGTGTGCAGCATATTAAAAGCTACATTCTTCTTAGCGAAGTCAGCGAGTTGTCCGATAAGTTATTACATAAACCCACATGTTTGAAAATGCATTTCACAATTTGGAATATGACAATACACAGTTTCTTTTTTAAAAATTTCAAGTTTGTATCAATTACCATTGCAGAGAAAGTTTAGCGAAATATCAAAGGTCTTGGGTCACCAACCTTGGTGTATGACACATTTACTTGAACTGATCTATCCACATGCAAAATACAAGAAGTTATCTCAAAAGACAAAAAGTATGGCCTGTAGACGACTTTGACATAAGAACGCAGTAATATGACCTTAAGGACAACGTTCAAGGTCAAGGGTAACCAACCATAGTACATGACCAATGGTCTTTAAGTTATCTATTTTTACATATATCTACATATTAAATATCAAATTAAGCATACGTGACAGAACGAAAAAAGTTGTAGTCTGGACACGACTTGTCAATAAGAAAGCAATAATCCGACCTTGGAGACAAAGTCACCGATCATGGTTCATTACATCGTCTTGAAGGTACCACGGTACTAATTACTTTGAGGGAACCAGTTCAAAATTTTGTGTATCCTACATTCAGATTCAAAGTGAAGATCAAAGATTAAATATGATTGGTTTATATTGTAAAAATTTATGCCATATAATATCTCTAGACTGGTGAGTGAATAAGGTTTCTAAAATAACAAAAGAAATTTTAATTTAGTTAACAATGATTTTTTTAGAAATTTTTAAAATATTTTCCTCATTTTCAATGAACGGCTCTAAAATTTGAAATGTTAACACAGCGGGTCTGTTTGACTCTGTATAGCTTGAAAGGGAATTGGTCATCAATATATTTCACACTTATTATTGGAATGACATGATATAGTTCTTCAACAATTGTTATGACTTCACTTTGGGTTCTTGTTTTAAATCAGTTAGTTTTCTGAAAATGTTACTATTGTCGCCTATGGAAAAAAATTAGTACCGTGCTACCTGAAGTGATCTACCTACATGACAAATACCAAAAGCCTACATCAAAAGACAAGAGGCTCTCAAGACCCTGTATTGCTCACCTGGATAATTGCTTATATGGAGAGATGAATGGCATTTCCAAAAGGATCCAGTGTTAAAACATATGGAGAAATCTGTGCATTTTTGCTCATTTGCATATTTTTAATGCGGTGCAAATACGGGTACCGGAATTCCATTGTATTTGACAGGCAAAATTTGGAATAAAAGCATTTAGTATATTCTTATGCTGATCAAATACAAGGTTAATCTTTATTATTATACCTCCTGTAAGAAAGTTCTTTTATAGTAAAACAGTTTTATTTTCGCATAGTTTGAAAAATAAACTGCACTATTGCAATAGTAAGCACTGCTGTTGTAAAGACTATTGATTTTTACGTCAATTATCATCAATCGTCACTAACTGGAATAATCAAAGCCCTCTCCGTATCCGATTCTCTCCTTCTACGAGGTTAATGTAGCGATCGTAGTGAGTGGAATATAACGACTGGATTATTCGGGTTACAATCATCACGTGCCAGAGGCGTAGTTTCGATCTGACCGAAAAGTGGGTGGTACTTATCCGCGTGATCAGCTGTGCGATTGATGTAATCGAGTTTCTAATCATCATTTGAAAGAGTGTCGTCTGCTACAGCGTAAAGATTTGTTTTTGTTTTTTTTTTGTAATTTGTTTTGTTTTATTTGTTTGTTTGCTTTTTTGTTTTGTTTTGTTTTGATTTTTTTTGTTTGTTTGTTTGTTTGTTTGTTTTTTTTTTGTCGCTGTATTTTTGTTCTTTTGTTTTTTTCTTCTGTTTTGAACCATTAATATTATTATTTTGAAAGAATTTTGTTGACTTTTCATACTGTGAAACATTTTAAACAGAGCAGGACTATTTGTGAATGTAACTTTTCAAAATAGTCAACAGTCAGTATAATAATAATATTAATGTTGTGTTTTACATTGACTATGGAAATTAGCCAGGGTGATAGACAATAGTGCATTCCCCTTCGGGTCGTGCACTATTCCATCACCCTGGCTATTATTTACGCATAGTCAATGTAAAACACAACATTATTATAAATAGGACATTTAATATGCAGCCAAACGAATCATGTCGGATTGACTTAGGAGATGATGCTGAAGTTCCCAAGCAAAATGAAAATCCGAAGCGCGAGTCCTTTAACATTTCATCATGAATATTTTATCAAAATTGCTTTAATCGTCAACTTCCACAGATTCATAGCCGAACTTTTAAGACAAAGTCAAAAACAAGATACTAGAACATGGTAAGACAAAAAAAAAAAAAAAACAAACTTCAAATGCCAAAGAAAATGCTGCAACAAATCTCAATTAATATATACTTTGTAAACACGAAGTTCCAACGGAAGCTTAATATGTTGTATCAATTTATAAAACCAGCATTTTCTCTAAAAATTCTCGATTAACGTTTTGTTCTGACATTTAAAACGTCATAAGGAAGTATCAGAGTAATTTTAAAAAGGAATACAAGAACAGGTAAGACCAAATATCCGTGTTTTTAGCAGTAGAAGCTGTTTGACGAAGTCGGCGTTTGTGACGACACTGATAACACACGTGATTTTTTAAGGATCAACTTTTCTCCATATGCTATGTTCCCTATGAGGCCACCTTCGATTGAATTCAGACATGCAAGACACAAATTTTGAACTGTCTATCATATATTTCAAAATACAAATTACCAAAGTTGCATTATAAACGGTAAATTTTGTTATACTGTACACGTGTTTCAAATTATGAGGGTTATGGTCATTCAATCAAGCTCCATTGGCTTGTTTCGCCAGATAAGGTTGTGTTTATATTTAAATCAGTCTTGTATTTAATTTTAACTTTATCTGGAATAGTCTTTCTTATGGTCTGTAAATCTTTAAGGTTAATGAGGAGAGCTGTCACGTGATGGCGGAAAAAAAATAAAAATGCTCAGAATGTAATGAAATTTGACAGGAAGGTTACTTAGCATGTGTAGAAATGAGTTTTGGTCTTTAAAATATCAAAATGGCGACCGTTGCCATGGAAACAGATAAATGGCGGGAAAAAATCAAATTGCTCCGAAAGGGATGAAAAGGAAGATAATCTTAAAATAAGGCGAGAAAATGGAAAATAATAATGAAAAAGGAGAAAAATAACTGTAAAAATTAAATTAAAAAGAGAGATAGTTTTGAAAAAGTAAAATAAAGCACAAAAAAATTAGAAAAGGGGAAATAAGGATAGAATAAAAACAAGAAAATTGTGGATAGAGGAAAATCACCTAGAGCAGCAAAAGCTATCTCCCCCCCCTTTCAAAACAATTTACGCAGACGTAAAAGAAATACCCCCAGAACAAACCATTGTTGATTTACCCCAAAAGAAGTTTTGAACAAGGAAAAATTAGAAATATCAACTCCTTCATATAGTCAACATACTCCAAAATATACCTACATACAGCATATTAGGTCATTCCCGGTCAAAATGGGGCCAACAGGAATTTACACTACTTCCGGGCCCGCATGCGCACTCCTTTATTTCTCTTTAGGACTCCTGAGGGTCAGCCTTCTTTGAATTTATGTTTAGCAGTAGGCAAGAAAGTATCCACTTCCGGTTTGGCACGTGCAATTTACAACTTCCTGTTCTAGTCAAGTGAAGACCATATACACTCCCATGACTATGGTAGTTTTGTTTTGACGCTACAAGCCCAGCTGGTGACATCACTACCAGTTTTTGTACTAGTGACGGCCAATTTGTTTTAGAGGAGGGGGCAATATTGTCAAATTTGAATGCTTGTAGGTCTCTGAAAAGCCTGGTATGCTATACTGATTTTTAATATATATTATTGTTGTGATTTCAAATAATATATTCAATAAAAAAATCAAAATTTAAACGACACAATTTTTTGTCATGGTCCGGCAAGGGCCAAAAAGACGTAGAAAATGCAAGTAAAGGAAGTATTGGGGTAATTTTGAAGCTTCAAGGTGGCAAAATCAAAATCTAATTATACTATAACTAATCCGAGATTCTGATTATCGCAAAATATTCAACGAATGATCGAATAACGCAGTAATTCACGAATGCGCGCAGCGCATGAGTGAATTACAGCGTTTTTCGATCATGAGTTGAATATTTTCGATAATCAGAATCCCGGATTAGTTATTGTTTTTATTATATAGACCTTCTTACATAAAATATAGTGTTTAATTTAAGATTCATTACATGAACTACGTTTTCTATGTTAATCCGCTACGACGTTTACTTAACAACAACGTTGGCAACGTCTATTGTGACGTCACTTCCTAGAGTGAAATTATGGAAAATAATTTCACAGTTAATTATCACTTTTCTTTCACTGAGAAATTTCAATCTTTCACCGCAATCTATATAATAATCTATGTTATCACATATTCAATAGTAACATCTTTCAGCACTGATGGTTTTTCCCCTACAACATGTACATTACAGTCCGTTCTAATATACCGTTGTTGTTAATATCCATGAGCACCAAGGGGCAGGTAACTCTTGTCCAATATATCTCAAGAAAAAGCCTGGTAAGGGGGTTTGAAAATTTCAAAGAAATTTAAATGGTAATTTTTTTTCAGGGTATAGTGTCCTCATTAACATTAAAATTAAAATTTGCATTAAACTTAAATTTGAACGTCATAATCGGAAGACGTCAAGTTTTGAAGGGAAACATGTTAATAAACGTTACAATTTTTGACGTCACATGAAGGGCTTTACAGACCCGGTTGCAAATCGTTTAAAACGATGCGAGAATAAACAAATGTTGCTATATTTTGTCCTCACACCTCAAAGGTAATAGGCACGTAAATAGCAATATTTCTAGATTTTGATGAAAATTCTAATGCAAGTGGATTAAAAGAGGGTTAATTAAGAAATAATTCGTGGCAGGTATATTGGAAATTTAACCATTGGCTGGGCCGATTTTCGAATTTAACCCAGAGCGTTAGCGAGAGGTTAAATTTACGAATATAAAGGCCCAGCCCACGGTCAAATGACAATAACCATACACCTGCCATGAATATTTCGATTCTAATATGACAAAAATGGAGTTTTTCATTCTGAAGCGACCTAAGAGAATTCGGATTTCCCGTCTACATTGCTGTTTATGTCAATGACGTCACAATATACAATCTGACGTTTTCAAACAAATGCAAGTTCAAGATTAAAATCGAAAACAAAAACAATGCACATTTATGTGTCTGAATGGCATGATTTAGTTTAAATGTGTTCTTAACCTTTATTTCCGTCATAGACTAAGACGAAAAAAAATTAAAAACATTATTGTTTTTCATCCCGTTTCCTCATTTTCCGATACCATTTGCGCATGTGCGAAATATATGGTTATCGAGTTTTATACTGGTTGACGATTTACAGGAGCCATGTTAGAATTGGTTTTAGCTATTTCATTGTCTGAAATATAAAGGCTTGAAAATTCAGCCAGTCATGTTTTGAACAAGTAAATGAGAATCGAACCTCTTTCCGAAAAAAATGAACACATTTATTTTTCACAAAGTATTTGATTGGTTAAGAATATTTACGTCACTGTGTTTTAGTAGTCAGTAACAAAGACACTCGACAACAACAAAAGTATGCAAAAGAGCGGAGTAATCTAGACCAAGAAATAGTACACAATCATCTCGTATCATAAACACTTGCATTCAATTACGGAATATAGTTATAAGTATTTGATGCAATAATTTGTAGTTTTATTGTTGTGTAAAACGTAGACCGGTGCGTTATTTTCACATGATGTGCTACGGTCCACACTCTTTTAATATTATAAACTACAAAATATTGCATTCAGTTCAAAGACAATGGCAACACCTGTAATACTATGAAACAACGACACCACATAAGTTCACACTGCTTGTGCTTTTGTTTTGTGGTGTTCTTGTTCATTTTGTTTATTTGTTTTGTCTTTGTCATACTGTCTCAATTCGTGTTGCTGTGAAATGCCGTTATTTTGGATTTATGATTTTAGAATTTCCCCCCCCCCTTTCCTCTTTTTTGCTTCTGTATTCGTTTGCCGATGTATTCGACAATTAGAGACACATACAGATGAACAACACGAACCAAATTTTAAATTAAAAAAACAGGCATGAGATCATGTGCACTTTTAGAGTAGGCATTTCTTACTTCTTACATTTGTACAAGACACTTGCCGTGTTGAACATATCAATTCCGGTTGTAAAGTCAAATCGAGTAGAGGAAAAACTACAAACTTAAGTTGATAAAGGGGAAATTGTCCTTTGCGAAACAATATAACGATGTCGTAAAACTTTTGTATTGATGACTTCAAATTATGGGTAACACACTTTATTTATGTATCCTATTTGTGACAGCCGAGCTCTCCCAAGGATGTTAGTGTATCTACCATATATGGAATCCATGTAAAACATACAGAATAAAACTGTGGATGTACTTTTATTCGTAGACATCAATTTTCGTAGTTGTCATAAATATTATTATTTTGTGGGTACTTATTTTTGTGGTTCCGAATTTTTATGCATTAAAACTCTTTGGAAAAAAGCATTCCGATAGGAATTTAATTTCATGGTTTTGTAGAACCACGAATTCCACGACGAGTGGAACCCAACGAACAATAGTATTTTCACAGAAATACAAATTCTTAAAGTGTTGCTATATTTGAAACGTATCACAGTTTGGCTTTCTTTTTAGATATTTTTGGTCATTTGTGCTCTTTCAGATTTTACAAAGTTTTTGGTTTACTGTCTTCCAATATTTCGATTTGATCTGCACTGAAAAGACATAAGTTGCCGAAATGGCCATATGCAGAAACTGAATTCACGGTAACTTCGGTATTTGTTATATATTACAACTGTTCCGATGTCTCTGCTGGTGGACTGTTAGCAACTAGAGTAATCACCAGTCCAGTATAGTCAGTACTTCGGTACTGACCCCAAAACCTATTTTATCGACAAAAAAAAAAAAAACGATATATGTACATTTATGAAAATTTTACTTAATTTTAATAATAAAAATAAGGAGTATCTCTTTCTTACATATGTCTTTCCTTAACTGATTTTTGCTTTCTATTTAGATTTTTTAGGTTATTTGTGCTCTTTCAGATTTTTTAAATTTTTATGGTCTTCAAAATATTTCGATTTGATCTTCAATGAAGAGACGTAAGTTGTCGAAATGGCCATATGCAAAACAAAACAGTTGTGTCGGTACTTTGTCTCTTTTCTACAAAGGTGAAATGTTTTAAACAATGAAATATCCGTTTATAAGAAGCTAATTTTATATGATGTCGCCCAATCCATTTCGTCGGTATAAATATTTATTTCCATTGATAAAATCGAAACGAACTCGTTTAACTATTAAAAACATATCAATAAAACAGATGTTTATTTCAAAACAGTGCTTTACTAAAAAATTGTAGGGTACAGTTTGAAATAAAAATGGTTTTGAAGCAATACTTTATTTAAAAAAAAAATCATTATAATTCACAAACTGATAGGAGCGTTCATTAACGTACTTATTACCTAATTAGGAGAAAAAAAAGTTTAATTGATGTCACGTGATTATATCTTAACTAATATAAAAAAATGACCATCTCCCTCACGGAAAGCTCCATCTGTCCTTCGTTACGATCCTGTTGGTTGTTTGATAGTAGTATATAAGGACCGTTTGGCTCGTATTTGACGAGGTGCCCGACGAGGTGCTACGAGGTGCTACTGTACTAACACTATATATTATGGCTTCGTATTGGACGAGGTGCTATTGTATTGGACGAGGTGCTATTGTATTGGACGAGGTGCTGTAATTCTAATAGTATATTCTAGTGCTATTGTATTAGTAGTATATCATGGTTTCGTATTGGACGAGGTGCTATTCTTCTAATAGTGCATTCTATGGTTTCGTATTGGACGAGGTGCTATTGTATTAGTAGTATTTCATGGCTTCGTATTTGACGAGATGCTATAATGTACTAGTGGTATATCATGGCTTCGTATTTGTCGAGGTGCTATTGTTTTAGTAGTTTTTCATGGCTTCGTTTTTGACAAGGTGCTATATTGTATCAGTAGTATTTCATGGCTTCCTATTTGGCGAGGTGCTATATTGCATTAGTGGTATATCATGGCTTCGTATTGGACGAGGTGCTATTGTATTATTGGTATTATGTGGCTTCGTATTTGACGAGGTGTTATTAAACTAACACTTTATTTGGTTTACACGTGTTTCTTGCCCTTACTTATGTATACAAATGAGGTATTACTAGGCATGCCTAGCAGTTCATTCTGGTATTGGTCTTAACCCTAATTTTTACCCTATACCTTAAAATTGACCCTAACTTATAGTAACCTTAATGTATATAAAAGTAACCCTAACGCTAATGTGTACAACTATAACCCTAACCCTTATGTGTATAACCCTAACCCATATGTATATAACTCTAACCCTTATGTATATAACCCTAAACCTTGTGTATATAACTGTAACCCTAACCATTTTGCAGTTTTTTCTATACCTCCATAGTTACTTTTAATATTTAGTTCTATTCTTATATTTCATTGGAGTTATCTATCTTTTGTTCAACCCTAACCTAAGTTCCTATGACAACTCTATATTCATTCATTATTTTCGAATATCATTCAAAGATTCTCGTGTTGTCCCCTTTTACCCAACTTCTAACCCTAACCTAAGTTACTATGACAAATCTATATTCATTCATTATTTATTTTTCGAATATCATTCTAATATTCTCGTGTTGTCCCCCTTTTACCAAACTTCTAACCCTGACCTAAGTTACTATGACCACTTTTTATTTTTATTTATTTATCATTTTATTTATTATATTATTATTCATTTCTTTTATTTACTTACTTTTTATATTTTATATGATTTAATTTATTTATATTCTTATTGTTTTATTTATTATTATTCTATTTACTTTTTTTATTTCATTTTTTAATTTATTATTTATTTATTTTTTTATAATTTATTTTTTTTCAAATATTTATTTATTATATTATTCTATTTCTCTTTTTTTATTATTTTATTATTTAATTTTTTTTATTTTTTATTCAATTATTATTTATTATCTTTCATTTAATCTATTTATATTCTTAACTTTTGTATTCATTTTATTTACTGTGGAAGTACTTTTTTTCGTGGACATCAATTTTCGTGGTTTTGATAAATATCACTATTTTGTTGGCACTTAAATTCGTGGTTTTGAATGCAATACATTAAACTCCATGCAAAAAAAGACATTTCGCTGGGAACTTAATTTCGTGGTTTTAGCCAACCACGAAATCCACGAAAATTGGAACCCCACGAACAATAGTACTTTCACAGTATTATCTTATTATTACTTTTAATATTTTTTTTATTTATTTATTATCTATTATTATTTCTATAAGTGTTTTACTGATTTTATTATATTTTATTATTCTTTTTATTATTATTTTATTAACTTTTTATTATAAATTCAATTTTTATAATGTTATTATTTCATTATTCTTTTTAATATTTTTTTATCATTATTTATTTTTTATTATTTTTTATTATTTTTTTTCTGCTATTGATTTTCATGATTGTTTTATTTATTTATTTATTTTATTTTATTTCATTTATATTTTTTTTCTTATTGTTTATTATTTATATATATATATTTAAATATTTTTATTTAATTATTAACTTGTTGTTTATTTTAAACATTATTTTTTTATTATTTTTATTATAAATTTTTTTTTATATTAAAGTAGAATTTAATTGTTATATTTTCAAGCTATTGGAGTTCTCTTCTTTTTAATGGCAACCCTAACCCTAACTTTTAACTTTACACTTATTTTCGAACTGACTAACTTTTCTGTTGTAAGAATCACCTTAACCCTTATGTGTATAACCCTAACCCTTATGTATATACCCCTAACCCTTATGTACAACCCTTACCCTTTTTTATATAACAGTAACACTAACCCTTATGTAATAACACTCACCCTAACCCTTATGTATAGAACAGCAACCCTAATGTATATAACCCTTCCCCTAATGTGTATAACCCTAACCCTTATGTTATAACCCTAACCCATATGTATAACCCTAACCCTAATGTATATAACCCTTTCCCTAATGTGTATAACCCTAACCCTTTTGTATAGAACAGCAACCCTAATGTATATAACCCTTCCCCTAATGTGTATAACCCTAACCCTTATGTATAGAACAGCAACCCTAATGTATATAACCCTTCCCCCTAATGTGTATAACTCTAACCCTTATGTATAACCCTTACCTTTATATAACAATAACTGTAGCCCTAATGTATATCACAGTAACCCTTATGTAATAACACTCACCCTAACCCTTATGTATAGAACACTAACCCTTACCTTTATATATAACCCTTACCCTTATTAGATCTTTTACCCTAACCATACTGATGGATATCATAATTCTTTGAAAACACATAATGAAACGTCTATGACTATGAACAGACACAAAACATCAATGACATTGATATGACTATAACGTTATCCAAAACTATGAACATAAAATAGCAAAACACAATATGAACAACAAATACAAATAAAAATGTCTAAACATCAACATGAAGTGACACAAACTATGAAAACAAATTGACACTAGAAGCAAAATGAACCAAATATAAGAGCATAAATGTTAAAACCTTAACATTGAGTGATGCAACATATGAAAACACACCGATGTGAACAACAAATATAAACAGAAACGTTGATATATCAATATTAAATGATACGAACTATTAAAACCTATGAATGTGAACACCGAATACAAGCATAAATGTTAAAACCTTAACATTAATTGATACAACATATGAAAACACACCGATGTGAACAACAAATATAAACAAAAACGTTAATATATCAATATTAAATGATACAAACTTTCAAAACCTGTGAATGTGAATAACAAATACAAGCATAAATGTTAAAAAACTAACATTAAATGGTGCAACATATGAATGTAAACACCAAATACGAACAGAAACATTGACACGTACATCAATATAATCTGATACATCATATGAAAACCTATGAATGTGAACAACAAATACAAGCATAGATGTTAAAAGATCAACATAAAATAATACAAACTATTAAAACCTGTGAATGTGAACACCAAATACAAGCATAAGTGTTAAAAGACCAACATGAAATGGTACAACATATGAATATGAACACCAAATACAAATAGAAACGTTAAAACAACAACATAATTACAACAAAGTATGTAAGCATGTAAACATTGAAACAATACGAACTACAAATACAGGCATAAATATTAAAACATTAACATTGAGTGCTGCAACATATGAACATTAACAGCAACATTGAAACACCAATATCAAATGACGCAAGAGAAATGTGAACACCAAACCACGACATATAACATCAAGTATGAACACAAAAACAACAATAAACGACAACATAATGACATTGATATGAACTGTTCCATGAAAACAATATGATATGTTAAATATGAACACAAACACAGCAAAGTATGAAACCAAATACGAACTGATTGAACATTGAAAACAGAAACATTGAAACATCAACATCAGGTGACACAAAACATCAAAACACTAATGACATTGATATGAACTTAAATGACAAAATCAGAAACATATCGTGAAATCTCCCATGAATGAACACAAACTATGGAAGTATTTTGATAGTAAAGACAATAAATACAAGCATAAATGGTAAAAGATCAACATGAAATGATACAACATATGAAATCACACTGATGTGAACAACAAATACAAGTAGAAATGTTCAACTATGAACATTAAACGACACAAAACATATGAACATTGACAGGAATGTTAACACAAAATATTGATTACGAACACAAATACAACAAAACATGAAACCAAAAGTGAACCGTTCCATGAAAGCATAATATAATATGTCAAATATGAACACAAGCACAGTTCCAAATGTGAACTTTGACATCAAAACACAATATGAAATGTAAAATATGAATACAAACATAACAAAACATGATAACATAATGACATCGATATGAACTGTCACACGAAAGCACAACATGAAATGATAAATATCAAAATAAAGTGATACAAAACATTAATTTTAACGATATTCATATGAACTGTTACATGAAAACTTAACATAAAACGTTAAATGTAACCACAGATACAACAAAGTTGAAAAATAAATCTAAACTTATATATGAAAACACAATATTACACATTAAACATGAACATAATTACAACAAAACATGACAACATAATGTGAACTTCACATGAAAACATAAGATGATATGTGAAGTATGAACACAAACACAGCAAAGTATGAAACCAAAAGTGAACTGTTCCATGGAAGCATGATATGATATGTAAACATATGAACATTGACACGGGAATTAACACCAAAACACAATATGAAACATGAAACATGAACATTATTACAACAAATTATGAAAAGAAATGCAAACATTACATAAAAATACAAACTGAAACGTTAAGTATCAAGATTTGGTGACGGAAAACATTAAACATATCATTAAACATATGAAGACTTTAACACAAAAACACAATATGACATGTAAAATATGAACATAATTACAACAAATTTTGAAGATAAATGCAAACTTGACATGAAAACGTAAGATGAAACGTTAAATATGAACACAAAAACAACAAACACGAAAACTTGTTGACATTGATGGAAACAAAACTTAAATAAACCATTAAATATTTATTAAGAATGACACAATCACATCAAAATATGTAAACAAATCGATAATGAAGACAACATAAACAATAAATACCAGTATAAATATTTAAAGATCAACATTAAGTGATGAATGGGTGGTTAATTTAAAGCATCTTGTAATGAATGATAATTTCTTGGTGTTATGTAAGTAAAAATGGTGATTTTAATGTATCTGGGTGGTGGTGGTGGTGATGGTGGGCTATGGCTGGGTGGTGGTGGTGGGATAATAGCCTATGGTGGTGTTGGTGGTGGTAAATTTCAGGTATCTGGGTGGTGGTGGTGGTGATGGGATAATAGGATATAAGGGTGGTGGTGGTGGTGGTGGTGAAGGTATAAAAGTCTATGGCGGCGGCGACGGCGGCAGTGTGCATTGGTGATGGTGGTGGTGGCAGCAGCAGCAGCAGCAATTCTACCTGGTATATGGCGCAGCAGCAGCAGCAGCAGCAACAAACCGTAAAAAGGCCGATAAAGACGAAAAAACTGAGATACATTCATCGAAAACACGATATGAAACATGAAATGTGAATACAATTACAACAAAATAATAAAACTTAACGACATTCATATGAACTTTGACACGAAATTATGAAAACAAATGAAACAAAATACGAACTTGTACGTCGATCACATAAAGATAAAATGAAATCACGTGAAATCTCGTATTGAACGAGATTTGTAAAAGGTAACAGAGATTACGTTGACAGTAGGATCAAACGATTGAAAAGCCTAAACATACCTCAGTTTCATATTTCACTTGACTATAGTAGAAAGATTTCAAATTAAGGCAAATAAAGGGCCGACCTAGGGCCGACTTAGGCCGATCTTTGATTTTTTAGGCCGATAACATCAAAGTAGTACACGACAGCACTGTAACACCTACACCAATCGCTTAAGATAACTAAAGATACATAGAATTCATATATGATATGAACCTATTACTAATTATATTTATAAAGGCCGAATTAGGGCCGACTTAGGGCCGATCTCAATTTTCTTAGGGCCGATATATCCATAACAGTAGGTTCTATCCCTTAACTACCTTGACTAATCGCTTTAGAAGTACTGAAGTACCTGCAATACTATACTAATAGTATTGATTAAGGCCGAATAAGGCCGACTTTGGGCCGACTAAGGCCGATCTTTAATTTTAAAGGGCCGATATCTCCAGAACAGTAGCCTTTAGGCCTTAACTACCTATTCCAATCGCTTTAGAAGTATAAAGATACCCAAAATCCCTATATGATATGCCTATAGTAGAACGATTTCAAATTAAGGCCGACTTAGGGCCGTTTAGGGCCGATATCTCGTTCACACTCGGAGCTAGAGCTTTAAACCAACACCAAACGATTCAGCGACCCCGATTTACCCTAATAAGACATCACAATACTCAAAAAGTATGGGTTCTCCAAGTAGTATATGGGGACGAGTTCGGGCTTCCCCCGTTCTAAAAATAGTTTTTGAAGGGAATCCCCACTTTTTTTGCGCATGCGCAGTGTTAGCACTTCGTGTTCTCGTCACGTGACTTCCGCTTCCGGTCACGTGACTTACATGACGTCACCCGCTCTACGTCAGTTCCGCCGACGTCACTTCCGGCACCACCTCGCACCACCTCCACAAATACTAATTTGCTCGTACTCATATACTACTTGGAGAACCCATCCTTTTTGAGTATTGTTTGCGTATTTTCTTTACTTTGTGATGTCTTATTAGGATAAATCGGGGTCGCTGAATCGTTTGGTGTAGGTTTAAAAGCTCTAGCTCCGAGTGTGAACGAGATATCGGCCCTAAACGGCCCTAAGTCGGCCTTAATTTGAAATCGTTCTACTATAGGCATATCATATAGGGATTTTGGGTATCTTTATACTTCTAAAGCGATTGGAATAGGTAGTTAAGGCCCAAAAACTACTGTTCTTGAGATATCGGCCCTTTGAAATCAAAGATCGGCCTTAGTCAAAGTTCACATTTGGAACTGTGCTTGTGTTCATATTTGACATATCATATTATGCTTTCATGGAACGGTTCACTTTTGGTTTCATGTTTTGTTGTATTTGTGTTCGTAATCAATATTTTGTGTTAACATTCCTGTCAATGTTCATGTTTTGCGTCGTTTAATGTTCATAGTTGAACATTTCTACTTGTATTTGTTGTTCACATCAGTGTGATGTCATATGTTGTATCATTTCATGTTGATTTTTTACCATTTATGCTTGCATTTATTGTCTGTACTATCAAAATACTTCCATAGTTTGTGTTCATTCATGGGAGATTTCACGATATGTTTCTGATTTTGTCATTTAAGTTCATATCAATGTCATTAGTGTTTTGATGTTTTGTGTCACCTGATGTTGATGTTTCAATGTTTCTGTTTTCAATGTTCAATCAGTTCGTATTTGGTTTCATACTTTGCTGTGCTTGTGTTCATATTTAACATATCATATTGTTTCAATGGAACAGTTCATATCAATGTCATTATGTTGTCGTTTATTGTTGTTTTTGTGTTCATACTTGATGTTATGTGTCGTGGTTTGGTGTTCACATTTGTCTTGTGTCGTTTAATATTGGTGTTATAATGTTTTTGTTCACATTGGTTGTTTATATCAGTGTTAATGTTCATATGTTGCAGCACTCAATGTTAATGTTTTAATATTTATGCCTGTATTTGTAGTTCATATTGTTTCAATGTTTACATGCTTACATACTTTGTTGTAATTATGTTGTTGTTTTAACGTTTCTATTTGTATTTGGTGTTCATATTCATATGTTGTACCATTTCATGTTGGTCTTTTAACACTTATGCTTGTATTTGGTGTTCACATTCACAGGATTTAATAGTTTGTATTACTTTATGTTGATCTTTTAACATCTATGCTTGTATTTGTTGTTCATATTCATAGGTTTTCATATGATGTATCAGATTATATTGATGTGTCAATGTTTCTGTTCGTATTTGGTGTTTACATTCATATGTTGCACCATTCAATGTTAGTCTTTTAACATTTATGCTTGTATTTGGTATTCACATTCACAGGTTTTGATAGTTTGTATCATTTAATATTGATATATTCACGTTTCTGTTTATATTTTTTGTTCACATCAGTGTGTTTTCATATGTTGTATCAATTAATGTTAAGGTTTTAACATTTATGCTTGTATTTGGTGTTCACATTCATATGTTTTGATAGTTCGTATTATTTAATATTGATATATTAACGTTTCTGTTTATATTTGTTGTTCACATCGGTGTGTTTTCATATGTTGTATCACTCAATGTTAAGGTTTTAACATTTATGCTTTTATATTTGGTTCATTTTGCTTCCAGTGTCAATTTGTTTTCATAGTTTGTGTCACTTCATGTTGATGTTTAGACTTTTTTATTGGTATTTGTTGTTCATATTGTGTTTTGCTATTTTATGTTCATAGTTTTGGATAACGTTATATTCATATCAATGTCATTGATGTTTTGTGTCTGTTCATAGTCATAGACGTTTCATTATGTGTTTTCAAGGAATTATGATATCCATCAGTATGGTTAGGGTAAAAGATCTAATAAGGGTAAGGGTTATACATAAAGGTAAGGGTTACTGTTCTATACATAAGGGTTAGGGTGAGTGTTATTACATAAGGGTTACTGTGATATACATTAGGGCTACGGTTATTGTTATATTAAGGTAAGGGTTATACATAAGGGTTAGAGTTATACACATTAGGGGGAAGGCTTATATACATTAGGTTTGCTGTTCTATACATAAGGGTTAGGGTTATACACATTAGGGGAAGGGTTATATACATTAGGGTTAGGGTTATACATAAGGGTTAGGGTTATTACATAAGGATTAGAGTTATACACATTAGGGGAAGGGTTATATACATTAGGGTTGCTGTTCTATACATAAGGGTTAGGGTTATACACATTAGGGAAAGGGTTATATACATTAGGGTTAGGGTTAAACATAAGGGTTAGGGTTATTACATAAGGGTTAGGTTTATACACATTAGGGGAAGGGTTATATACATTAGGGTTGCTGTTCTATACATAAGGGTTAGGGTGAGTGTTATTGCATAAGGGTTAGTGTTACTGTTATATAAATAAGGGTAAGGGTTGTACATAAGGGTTAGAGGGGTATATACATAAGGGTTAGGGTTATACACATAAGGGTTAAGATGAATCTTACAACAGAAAAGTTAGTCAGTACGAAAATAAGTGTAAAGTTAAAGGTTAGGGTTAGGGTTGGGATTAAAACGAAGAGAACTCTAAGAGTTTGAAAATATAACAATTAAATTCTAATTTAATATAAAAAAAAAATTATAATAAAAATAATAAAAAATAATGAATAAAATAAACAACAAGTTAATAATTAAATAAAAATATTTAAAAATATATATAAATAATAAACAATAATAAAATAATTATAAATGAAATAAAATAAAATACATAAATAAATAAAACAATCATGGAAAATCAATAGCAGAAAAAAATAATAAAAAATAATAAAAAATAAATAATGATTAAATAATATTAAAAAGAATAATGAAATAATAGCATTAAAAAAATTGAATTTATAATTAAAAGTCAATAAAATAATAATAAAAAGAATAATAAAATATAATAAAATAAGTAAATACTTATAGAAATAATAATAGATAATAAATAAATAAAAAATAATATTAAAAGAAATAATAAGATAATAAATAAAATAAATACAAAAATTAAGAATATAAATAGATTAAATGAAAGATAATAAATAATAATTGAATAATGAATAAAAAATCAAATAATAAAATAATAAAAAAAGAGAAATAAAATAATATAATAAATAAATATTTGAAAAAATATATATAAATAAAATAAATAAATAATAAATTAAAAAATGAAATAAAAAAGTACATATTATAATAATAAATAAAATAAATAAAATGAATCAATAATAAATACAAAATTAAGAATAAAAATGAATTAAATCATATAAAATAATAAAAAGTAAGTAAATAAAAGAAATGAATAATAATATAATAAATAAAATGATAAATAAATAAAAATAAAAAGTGGTCATAGTAACTTAGGTCAGGGTTAGAAGTTGGGTAAAAGGGGGACAACACGAGAATATTAGAATGATATTCGAAAAATAAATAATGAATGAATATAGAGTTGTCATAGTAACTTAGGTTAGGGTTAGAAGTTGGGTAAAAGGGGACAACACGAGAAAATTTGAATGATATTCGAAAATAATGAATGAATATAGAGTTGTCATAGGAACTTAGGTTAGGGTTGAACAAAAGATAGATAACCCCAATGAAATATAAGAATATAACTAAATATTAAAAGTAACTATGGAGGTATAGAAAATACTGTAAAACGGTTAGGGTTACTTATAGATTATTACATGGCATTTTTGATATCGGCACTGGTATCAGGCCGAGACTCCCATATCAAGCCCGAGGGAACGCCCGAGGGCTGATATGGGTCGAGGGCTGATACCAGGGCCGATATAAAAAATGACATGTAATGATCTATTTATCACATATTTTACTGCTTCTAAAAGAAATAAATAAATATAAATAAACATGTATTTTATTATCTCAGATATATTTTAACAAAAAGAATATTAATACATGTAATAAATCTTAACAAATAAGTAACATTTGTAAATTTAACAACAGCAACATTTGTAAATTCAACAACAGTAACAATAATAATTTCAACTTGTTTGTAAACAATATTTTATCAGCATTTATCAGATCCCTAAATGTTTATAGTTAAAGTGCTGATAGAAGCATTTTGTAAGATTGAATACTTTGGCATCTGTGCATTTGTCATGTTTGTTTTCAAAACTTGCGGAGCAGAAGATACGGTTTGGTCAGATGCAGTAGTTACATTTGTACTTGTAACCTGTTTATCAGTAGTTTCATATTGCCTTATGACCTGCATTACATCCTGGAATTCCAAGTTTGCGATATCGTTATCACCTTCAATTTCAAATTCAAAATTAGATAGGTTATTCTCATCACTAACTGTATTAGTAGGCTGTGCAATAACATTACATTGATTAATATCATGATTATCTTTATCGACTTTAATTGTAGGCTGTTTTACAATGCCACGATTTCCCGAACCGATATCACTTAATATGTTTGACATTTCTTGTTGCACTAAAGATGCAGAACTATAGTCGTTAATAGATGCGACATTTTTATGACCTGTAAGTTGCATTACTGTAGTTGCTTCCACTTTTGAATGAAGAAGTGACGTAACTGTTGTCTTCCTACCACTGTGGTTGACTTTACGTCCAGTTAATCCACCTTTTGTTGACATATTTTTGGCAAGATTTCCAAGTGTGTTCTTTCCTAGGGCTTGTCTACCGAACCACTGCTCTTTAGTCCCTTTGGAATCCGGTTTTGGCCTTTGTAGCAACCCAAGATAAAAACGGCTATCAGGCGTTAACATATCTGATGGACGTCGTCTAATAAACTCCTTATATGTATTGACTGGGCACCTTGGCTTTCCTGTACAAAAATATAATAAAAAAAAACACACCTGTCAGAAAATATAACAAAAAGTCGCATACAATGTTGTCATTATGTTCTGTATTTACTTGGTTTTATTTATTGATAAGGCGGATATGAGTGTAAAAAATGGTGGTAATTAGTTGTGCTATTTATGTTATTGCAATTGCATACAAGCATATAAAGACTGTTTTGAGTGTCGATGCAAAATAACACATATTTTGAATATACATAATTGTTGTCTCGCATGCATTTACTCTGTATCACTTATTATTCATGAATGAATTTATTTGAATAATTTGTTTCCATTTTTTTTAAATAGTTTCATGTTTTTTTATCACCTGCAATATTTTTTGTTCTTTGAGGAATCACTGTGGGTCGTGTGGGACGCTTTGTTTTTTTTAGAATTTGCAAGAACAAGTTCAAGTAGAATAAACTTACCTGGCATAGCAAACATTTTGGGGCTAAATGCTCTATTTCCATCGGCCTGTCTTGTTTTTGTTAGTCTTTCATTGTATTCCAGATATTGTAAGCCCTCAGAAGTCACCTTCAATTCTATGTCCCCAAAAAGCATATCAACATGCTCCTTTCGACCACGCATCCCAAAATGCAGAATATTGTTGAGCCATATTGTATTTAACAATGCTTCAGGATTACCTTAAATAAAGAAAAGATGGATATTAAATTTTTTATAGCAGAATGAATTAACAAATAATCCACATTAACTAGTCTGCTTGTAAATTTTTCAAAATATAAACAACAATTGAGAAAAATCTGACAAGACGGTGTTAAAATTAGTGGTTGACTGATGTACAGTCTGAGTCTTGTGGCGACTTCAGCAATAAAAACGTTGTTCCACGTTGTTTATCATCATGAACAGAGATTTATATTAATTTTATGTGATGCATTTCTTGAAAAGTGGGTGATAAAAGGGGGTACCATGTACAAAGGTACGAGAAATAGGAAATTGGCTTGGATGCGTACGGTTTATTTTTATCAATTTGCACGAAACAGGGAAAATAATGACCCTGATGCAACACGATAACACGTCAAATACAGCAAACACATTGCACAAAATCAACACTTTACCACCCTCTGAAAACCAATGTCTTTTTACACAATATGTAAACAAACATGACCTCGGTGACCTAATATTTCTTAAAATAAAATTCATATATATTATAACACTTACTAGTGCCAAGAAGATTTTGTTCATAGAGTGTGTTTATCTTTTCACTTGTAAAGGGATCTGCTTTTCTTTTTTTGTTGCCACGGCCTTGTCCTTTTAACTGTTTTCTTTTTGCCTGTAGTACATCACGACTGTGTTGGAAATCTGGGTCCTTTATCATGTTATTTTTTTTTCTTTTCAACCATGTATCTACAAATTGACGATTGAATACTCCTGAGGGAATCTGGTTCATATTCTTCGTTTTTTTGAGTCCTGACAGAAAGAAAAAATCTGCCTATATATTTGTCCAGTTCTACATTAGGGATGTCTTCTACCGCTCTGAGCTCATTTTCTTTCACCAGCCATACAGAAAATAGTTTCATATCACTTGCGGTTTTTCTCTTCGTGTTCTCATTTTTCACTTCATCTATAAATACGTCTGTATCTCCTGCAGAGACAGATAAAAACCTATCATTGCCGTCGTCTGCCATATCGGTATTTAAACCGGAAATACGTATTGGGGCTCAATACCAAACGGAAGTATATATTGGGGCTCAATACGATTGGTCGGAGGCTTGATATTGGTTATCAAGCCCTTGGGCTGATACGGGGGTTTCATTTCCGGTGATATCAAGCATGCAAAATCCTACGTATTACTTCTAAATATGTGATAAAGTTATATACACAAGGATTAGGGTTATATACATAAGGGTTAGAGTTATATACATAAGGGTTAGGGTTATACACATAAGGGTTAGGGTTATAGTTGTACACATTAGCGTTAGGGTTACTTTGATATACATTAAAGTTACTGCAAGTTAGGGTCAATAAATTATGGATAGGCTTAGGTTTAGGGTTTAAGGTATAGGGTAAAAATTAGGGTTAAGGCCAATACCAGAATGAACTGCTAGGCATGCCTAGTAATACCTAATTTGCATACATAAGTAAGGGCAAGAAACACGTGTAAACCAAATAAAGTGCTAGTATAATAACACCTCGTCAAATACGAAGCCATACAATACCACTAACACAATAGCACCCCGTCCAATACGAAGCCATGATATACCACTAATACAATATAGCACCTAGCCAAATGCGAAGCCATGAAATACTACTGATACAATATAGCACCTCGTCAAATACGAAGCCATGAAAAACTACTAAAACAATAGCACCTCGACAAATACGAAGCCATGATATACCACTAATACATTATGGCACCTCGTCAAATACGAAGCCATGAAATACTACTAATACAATAGCACCTCGTCCAATACGAAACCATATAATGCACTACTGTGGAAGTACTTTTATTCGAGGACATTAATTTCCGTGGTTTTCAGAAATAGCACAATTTCGAAGGTATTTAAATTCGTGGTTTCGAGTTCTGTACATTACAACTCTACGGAAAAAATGTATTTCATTGGGGACTTAATTTCGTGGCTTAAGCGAACCACGAAATCCACGAAAAATCGAACCCAACGAACAATTGTACTTTCACAGTATTAATAGAATAGCACCTCGTCCAATACGAAGCCATGATATACTACTAATACAATAGCACTAGAATATACTATTAGAATTACAGCACCTCGTCCAATACAATAGCACCTCGTCCAATACGAAGCCATAATATATAGTGTTAGTACAGTAGCACCTCGTAGCACCTCGTCGGACACCTCGTCATATACGAGCCCGACGGTCCTTATATACTACTTTTGATCTCTATCAATTTTTTCTTCCAACAAAGAAGATACTTGAGACCCTAAGTAAATTTCAAGTAGTATACTACATTCTGACTATTGCTTAACGTACAAAAGAACTATGTAAATTGGTTTAAGGGAAACAGACTTTTCTGAAGATTTCAGTGCGAACAGTGAGACACAGAAAAAGTAGTAAAGGGGTCTGTAAGTCTCGCCGTGTTACATCGAGAAATCAATAACAGTACAATTCGAAAACGTTTCCCGCCAAAACATAAAATTGCAGAATCATAACGTTCAATTTTCTGCTTGAAATGTTATATGTTCTTGTAAAAACTGCAATGTCCAGGTAAAAATTATGTACCCGGAAAGTCCAAAGTTGAACGAGACTGACAGACCCTAATGTTGCAAACTATAGTCTGAGTACAATCCTACTGACATTGTGCTAAGTGATACGTTAGTACAATATACACTTTTAGATGCCAAAAAAAAAAGGAGACGAATACCCTTTTCGAACCACTTGCACCCACTTCTTTTGAAATGCCTGAACCAAGTTCGGGCCTTTGCAGTTGACGATTTTCCGGTAGTTTTTCAAGTCTTTTTGCCCTTTGGATTTCTTCCCCCCCCCCCCCCCACTAAATGAGATATGCTGTGCATAAGAAGATTAAATAATTATTAAAAATCTAAATTATATAAGAACTGGTCAAAACTGCAGATTTGCACATTAAAATGCATGCAGCAATTATCGTCTTCAAATTAAGAGGATTCGGAAACAAGTATTGTCTACCATATCGGTCTGACAAATGTATCGATTTGGCTTTACCAGACTATGTCTCCGTTCATGTCGCAACACAGAACTTTACTTGTACTCTCGTTTGTGCAGTGGATCTGGTCCTTATAACATGCATTATCATGATTCCACATGATTATATCAGCCTGCAGAGCTTTTCTGCAAAAGCGATATTCGGTTGACCCGGATATATCAAAGGTTGACCTGGATATATCAAGTGATTGTCCGAAGCTTTCAAAGGCAATTAAGTTCTCACACGAAATCAAACGGATAAAAATACACATCTTTTGCATTGCTCATTCCGATAAGTAGTACCTGAAGAGAAGATCTTTTAATGTGTTATCCTATAGGATCAAATGTTAAATGCCCAAATCAAATATTTTACGAAAGGAGTAGTATAGCAGAAACGTTTTTTTTCTACAAAATTTAGTTTCCAGGTTTAGTTTCTATGACAACCAAAACTTCCGCTATCCATTACAAAAAATTTCAGACCACCTTTCAAAAACGTTTTTGACAGGTTTCCCCTCATAATCTAGGAAATATATAATGTTAAAATCAAAACATTACAAGACATTTGAACGCTGATTTATAGCTAACTTGGTTATAGCCACGCTGAGCTTTGCCATCACTTTTCGTCCGTTCGTCCGGCTAAAACTTTTCATTCAAAAATCTCCTCTGTGTCTACTTAAGTTGTTCCCCTGTTTTTCAGGTCCGCTCTCTATCAAAAATGGCCGCAAGAGGGGAACATAGTTTTAACATTGGACCCTATGGGAAACCGTACGTTTAGAGTACATTTTTCATTCAAAGATCTTCTGCTCTGAAACCACTGAGCCAAATGACATCAAACTTAGCCACAATAGTCCTTAGATGGTGCTCTGCAAAACTGCCAAAAAAATTTTCGGGGCTGTGCTATATCCAGGAGGAACATAGTTTCAACATGGGACCCTGTGGGAAAACACATTCAAAGATCTTCTCTTCTGATACTGAGCATATTGAAACCAAACTTAGCCGCAATCGTCTTTATGTGGTCTCCTGAAAAAAGGTGTTTTCCAAGACGGCTGCCAATTTAAGATTGGACCCTTTGGAAAAATAATTCTTAGATCCACTACTTTGAAAGTAATGATACTATAGAAACCAAACCTGGCCACAAAAGTCTTTGGAAGGTCACCTGCAAAAATAGGTATGCGCTATTTCAAAGATGGACGCCAGCAGTGCACTTAGTTTAACATTGAACCCTATAGGAAAGATCTCCTCTAAAACTACTGGGCCGTTACTAAAGTTTGCCAAATAGTCTTTGGATAGTTCCCTACTAAAAGAGTTTTTAGAGTCCGCGCTTTATTCAAGATGGCTGCAAGCATATAACATAGTTTTAACCCAATGAGACAACACATTTTAAAATCTGGATTCACAATTGGCCACTATAGTGCTTTGATGGTCCCCTGTAGAAAAAGGGAACCAAATTTGGACACAGTTGAAGCACATTCAAAGGTCTTGTCCTCTGAAAACAATAGGGAAACAATAGTGAAAGTACAACAACAATTAAATTTTGATACTTTAACAAAGACTTTGTTAGCCAGAAACCAGGTGAGCCATACAGGCTCTAGAGAACATTGCTTACTTACACAACAAAAAAGAGCCCCCTTTTCAAACTTTGCCAACATGAAGATGACCTTTTCTTCGTATGAATACAGAATCGTAGATTACTTTACAAAAAATTTAAAAGTATGAAAGGGAGAATAATATTATATACAAAAGCTTTTTTTTTTAATTGTATTTTTGCAGCAAATCAAGTTTAAATGAATAAAAGCTTTTTTGCTTAGCGTGTTTTCTGTTCTTATTTTCGTTGTTGTCGTTGTTGATGTGATTGTCCTGTTTTGATTAGCTGCTTTAAGATGAAAGCTGTCTTTTGCTTAATTGCTTTCTTCATTAGTTGTGTAGCTACTTCTCGGGACTACCCCCGAGGCACCTTTACCCTGGACTGCTTCAAGGTTATTATTTTCAACTGCTGCTTTCTGTGCGGGTTTGAGACATCACTTTTACTGATTGGACATCTTCTATCATATAAAACTTGACACCAATACATTTGTTAACCATCTCACTATACTTTAGATGTGCTGTCAGTTGGTTAAGGCCAGGTTGGTTATTAATATAGATTCAAGAAGTTTGAAAGTGGATAAATACACCAATCTGTCTACTAGCATGTTAAAACAATTGGAAGTAAGTGTGAACCGAACCGTCAATCCAAAACGAATAATCAAATGACAATGGCAACATCGGAAACAACAAAGAAACGGAGATACAAAATAAGTACGGCACAGAAAAAAAATATGAAGACACACACACTCACAAGGATGAACAATAAAAAAAACATGGATGAGATCAGGTGCACCGGTAGAGTGAGCATCTCCTGCTTCTTATAAGACAACCGCCGTGTTGAACATGTCAAAGCCGGTAGTAAGGTAAAATCCGGTAAAGGAAACAACAGTTAAGCTTTTAAAGGGAAAGATCTGTTGTCATCTTGAAAACAGATATCCTTTAGCGGTCCACATGATGGTGATGTCGACCGTAAAACTTATGGAGGGATGACTTCAAGTTTTGGGTAACATACCCTTGATTAAGTAGCCTATTTGTGAGCAACCGGGCTCTATCAAGGAAGTCACTGTGTCGACCGAAGACCCTTGAATGGCGAAAAAGCTGGGTGATGTAAACTCTGTATGCCGGCGCTGTTCAGATGTTGCTACAAAGAAAGGGGAAGTTGACTATTTGACTAAGTTGAAAAGTGAAGTCATCGCGTTTGTCGTACAGCTTAGTTTGAAGTCTACCTCTGTTGTTAATTTTAAGACAATAGAAGATTTGTATTTACTGAAATATGAAGTGAATCTTTAAAAATAAAAGCTGAGTGAAATACTTATCAAAAGTATTGAATTTAGTTAAAAACTGCATGATTAGGGGCCTTTTGAGAGAAAATGGGTTCTTGACCTATTGAAATAAACATATTCCACCTAAAACCAATCTATATATGAAAGTGATTGATTGATTGATTAATTGATTAGTTATTTAGAGTTTAAAGTCCAGGGAATAATATTTCAGCTTTATCAGGTCGAGATTAAGTAAATTAAATTAAAATAATTATAAGTGAAAGAAGAAAGAAATAAAGAAGACCACAACAACTAGTTTTGATTGACACTGGAAAAGTGGAGAAATTGGTGGGGGGGATTTATTATACGACTCCCAGTGACTCTTAAGAAAATAATATACTGCATGAAGTGTGGCGTTTCTCCACACAGTTTGGCTACAATGGTTCGCAGTAAAGCCTGACCTGAATACCCCACATTGACAGGCATTTCCCTATCTACGATCTGGGGATGCGTCCGACAGCTTTATAGCCGGAGTCCCTGAAAACCGATACACGTTATTGAAGTGTACTTATAATTTTCCTACATGACAATTCTTTAACTAAATCTGAATTGACCTGAAGGGCTATAAACAGATTAAAGATAAATCACCGTTAGCTTTACATTGTTAATTAATAAATGATTCCCTCTCGATGTATTGTTTTGTCGTATAGTAATAAAGCTTTTTCCGATGACAAACACCACTCAAAAGTCCCGTATTACAGATGTTTCAATATAATGGGCTACGCAGAGCGCAGCATTACACGACCGCAGCATGTTGACCACTGACATTTGAACAAGTGTAATTTAAACTAAATGTGGACGCAGCAAAAAACTTCAAACATTAATCAGCTGGACATAAACTAGGGAAAACAAAAATCAGCCCTATTTAACCCTTACTGATTGGAAATGTAAGAGCTAGGCAAAATCTGTTGACTACCAACAAAATTTCCATTATATTCAAGTGAAAATATTTAAGTTATTTGGACAAATGCAATTTAGGCCCTGTTTGGCCCCGTTTAGCGTATAAAATTGTAATAGATTAGTCAAATCTGTCACATACTACTTAAACCTTATGTTAAGAGGAATCTTTACATAAAAATTTGACTAAAACCTAATTTAAAACAAAGATTTCACATATTTCGAAAAATTGCAGTATTGACCCCTTTTACCCCTTATAGCTCGGAAACAGTGAGAGCTGCATCATCAAATCTGTTAGCATATTGCTGAAATCTAATAAGAGGAGTCCAAAGAAAATAATCTTTTCAATATTTTTTTTTTTTTTTTTTTTTTTTTTTTTTTTGTAATCTGCATGTTTGCAATTTTGGCAGCGTTTGGCAACTCATAACTCGGAAAGGAAACAAGTTATAAAAAATCGTATGGTGGAGCGCTGTGTTTATTTTTAATTGCAGGAAACGGCTTCATAATTGGACTAAAAATTAAAAAAATATATATAGTTTTTGAAATTCACTTTTTTGCAATCCATTTATCTCAAGAACGGTACATGCCACTTAAAATCTGTTGGCACTACAGTTAGAAAATTTAACAAGGAAGACACTGAAAGAAACCCAAACAAAATCTGGTATGTAATAAATATTCTACAGCCAAATATGAGAAAACACCCAATTTTGCCCTTTTTAGCTTTTTTTTAAAAAACGGGCGGACCAAAATAACCAAAACAATACCCAGCCTTCGTTTTGTTCCAAGGAACACTGTGTCGAAATTTCGGAAGGACTTATCAAAAGGAACTTAAGTTATTGACCAAAAACAAAAGTGTCTACAGTAGACGACGACAACGACGACAGCGCCATACCATTATACGACCTCAAATTTTTTGCAGTCGTAAAAAAATTAAACACTGTTCTGGCGTCTCTTTCTATTGGTTATTTTTCTAAGTATCATGCAAGTACAAGATTTATAAGGCTACTAAGAATTTTGAACCGGCTCTACAAATTGTTTAAAATAATACATCATATCTATTCTGCCAATATTCCTGTTACACATATATTTTTGTCTTGATTCTTTTTTTCTGGTGCTTCTCTGGATATATCTTTTGTTTCCTTGTCTCTGCTATTCGTCCTAGCCAATATAAACAACATGTAATAAAACTGAAATCCCTTTTTTTAGAAAAAGGTCCATCCAGAGTATTTAAAAAAGTAGACCCGGAGTAACCTCAAATTTTTAACTAATTCAAATTTCTTAAAATTTGCAGTATGAAACTAATATGTACTAAATCGTTAAGGAAAAGAAAATTTCACCGTAAGATTTTTTTTATCTATAGTTCACAGAAAATCTCTATATTAGGAGTCTAAAAACTGTTCAGAAATCATCAAAAGGCATATGCGATTGTACAGTATGAATAAATGACCAATTGCTTCATAGAAACTTGTTGACCTAAAAATGATCATAGGCATGCATTTAATGTTGATTTGAGGTACATTAGAAATAACATTGTCAGAAAATTGCAAAAACACGGATTTATTCAATTTCTTCTATATGAAAACCTTATAATTTAAGGGGGTATCGCACACTAAAGGGAAATAAATCAGTGAAAGTCAGTAAAACGTTTTATTTGAAAATTATATATTTAAGAACTCGAAGCATCTTGTTGATCAAGCAATTATTGGTTCATTTTTATACCCCGCCACATGAAGTGGCGTGATATTATGTGATACCCTCAGTCGTGTGTCCGTCCGTCCATCCGTCTGTCTGTCCGTCCGTCTGTCCGTGTGTCCGTCCGTACCCGAAGGTTTCCAACTGATAATTTGTGAACGAAATATCACAAGATCTTCAAACTTGGTATGCAAGTTGTTTACCAAAAAACTCAGGTCAAGTTCGATTTTGGGTTCAGAGGTCTAAGGGATTCTGGAGTTATGCCCCTTGATACTTAGAAATTTTGTGAATTTTAGGGTTTACGACTGATAACTTGTGAACGAAATAACACATGGTCTTCAAACTTGGTATGTAACTTGTTTACTACAACACTCAGGTCAAGTTAGATTTTGGGTTCAAAGGTCCAAGGGGTTCTGGAGTTATGCCCCTTGAAACTTTGAAATTTTGTGAATTTTAGGGTTCCCGACTGATAACTTGTGAAGGAAATAACACAAGGTCTTCAAATTGGTATGCAACTTTTTAACTACAACACTCAGGTCAAGTTTGATTTTGGGTTCAGAGGTCCAAGGGGTTCTTGAGTTATGCCCCTTGAAACTTTGAAATTTTGCAAATTTTAGGGTTTAGTACTCATAAATTGTGAAGGAAATAACATTCTGTCTTCAAACTTGGCATGTAAATAGTTTACCACAAAACACAGGCTAAGTATAATATTTGGTTCATTGGTACACATTGTTCTGGAGTTATGCCCTTTTTTACTTAGAAACGTGGCGGGGTATTGTTATAGGTAATCAAATGTTGTAAATATTCTATAATACATTGTATTGATTGTTTTTATTTTGTAAGGCCTTAATATGATGTAATTTGTTTGGCCTAGTTATGTAACTTGTTTACAATAAACAAGGGTCAAGGTTATTACACCTTAGAACATGTGGAATATTCTAGAATTTAAATACAGATTTTAACACATAGATTTTTCTAGAGGTTTTCCTTACATAATCATTCTAGTCATGTGATTGTCAGTTGATTAGAATGTTCTAGTTATATCTTGTGGATAGATTTTTCTAGAAATAATAAATGTATTTATATGAGGTAGCCTAAAAGGGTTAAGGCAGTCAGTTTATACAGGATTAATTAGTTTATATAGGATTATCACGCACATCTTTCGTATTGGAAATCGACATCAATTATTGTGAATCTATTATCAACCATTTAGTGAGTATTATAAGGATTATTCTACTGGACATTTATTGGTGGAATTAAGTGAACTGTTTATTTGGATTATTACTTGGACTTCATTATTGTCAGATAAGTTATATATTGTATTTGATTTGTTAAATAATTATTTTTTTGTCTGATTAAAAAGTTAATTTGAGCCAATTTTGTTTTATCTTTGCTGACTTTAATTGGTCGTTTCTGCCGCATAACAGAAATTGGGGGCTATCGTCCGGGATCTTCGAAATTGTTTAGAAATTATTATATTTTTGTTTAATAGAAAATTTTTAAAAGTCAGCAATTATTTTTTTACAAGATGTCATTTGATCCAGAACAATTCATGTCTACGTGTCAGGTGGAGAATTTTGAGAAGCTAAAAAAGGATGAGTTGATTATTTTGGGAAAACATTTGAAATTAAACATTAAATCTGGAATGAGAAAATTTGAAATTCAAAATGTGATGCAAATTATTTGGTTGAAGAAGATTATTTTGATAAATCTGTTTTGGAGACTTTTGGCACTCAAACAACTGATTTGGAAATTAAATTAGAAATTCAGAAAGAATTAGAAATTAGAAAATTAGAATTAGAAAGAGAGCAAAGAAAATTAGAAAGAGAAAGAGAAGAAAAGGAAAGAGAAAGAGAAGAAAGAAAATTAAAATTACAAATTGAACAACAGGAAAAAGAAAAAGAAAGAGGGCTTAATTTTCAATTAGAAATGAAAAAAATGGAATTAGCTGAAAAGAACCAGCACCTTTCTCAGAATTCTCAGACATTTGATGTTGCTAAAAACATCAGGTTGGTCCCTCCTTTTCCAGAAAAGGATGTTGACAAATATTTTCTGCATTTTGAGAAAATAGCTGAAAATCTAATGTGGCCGAAACATAATTGGTCAATGTTATTACAGAGTGTGTTAATTGGTAAAGACAGGGAAATTTACACTCAGTTGTCAGTAGAACAGGCTTCAGATTATGACACTGTAAAAGAGTTAATTCTTAAAGCCTATGAACTGGTCCCTGAAGCTTACCGGCAAAAATTTAGGAATGCAGAAAAACAGAGTGACCAAACCTATGTAGAGTTTGCTAGAACAAAAGAGCAACTATTTGATCGTTGGTGTTCATAAAAGAAAATAAATAACAATCATGAGAAATTACGTCAGCTAGTTTTAATTGAAGAATTTTAGAGGTGTATTAATACTGACAATAAAACTTTTATTGATGAAGAAAAAGCTGAAACTCTGGATATTGCTGATGATTTTTCACTTACACATAAAACACAATTTTTTAATAAACCACAGAAATTTTTCAGAAATAACAATTCCACAAATTTTTCACCCAAACCTTCAAATGATGTAAATAGTAGGCAACGTCCAGTAAATAGCTCGTCCAAGTCCTATCCTCCCTCCCAGTCACAGAGACCATTCAAGTCGATTTCTTGTAATTTTTGTAAGAAGGAAGGTCATTTGATATCTGACTGTTATAGGTTAAAGCAAAGGAAGGAAAGTGAAGTTAAACCCAGTGGTTTTGTTGAGTCGTCACAATGTTTACCTCATTTTGATACAGATGTGCATAGTTCTTTTTCTGAGGTGAAGTCTGTTTCTGATCCTGTTAGTAAGGTCGAGGTCAAATCCCCATCTAGTTCCATTATGGAAATTTTTGAACCATTTATTAGTGATGGTTTTGTGTCGCTTTCGAGTGATTTTTGTAATTCTACCTCTATTCGAATTCTAAGAGATACTGGAGCCTCTCAGTCTCTTTTGTTGGCGGAAACCCTGCCGTTTGATGATGTTTCTAGTACTGGTAGAAATGTTCTTATTAAAGGGGTAGATTCTAGTGGTTATACTGCTATTCCTCTCCATAATGTTTATTTGTCTTCGGATATTGTTTCTGGACCTGTGACCTTAGGTATCAAGTCATCATTGCCCTTTGAAGGTGTTCAACTTCTCCTTGTTAATGATTTAGCTGGGGATAAAGTTCAAAGAAATCCTATTGTGACGGATAAGCCTTCTTTTGATCAAGTTCCTGATTCTGCTGAACAGGAGTTTTCTGGGTTGCATCCTGCCTGTGCAGTTACTCGTGCTATGAAAAAGAAATGTGTCGAAGCTCAGAAAATTGATGAAAATAGCACTGATGGTTTTGATTTGTCGGATACATTTATGAGTCAGCTTAGTGATGTTGGTGTCAAAACAAGCAAGCCCTTAGAGTTTTCTGATAGTTCATTGGTTCAAGAGGATGGGTTTTCTATGTCTACGTTTAGCAGTGAGCAACATAAAGACCCTGAAATTTCATGTCTTTTCAATAGGGCTGTTGATGAAAGTGAATCTGTACAGGAACCTGTCACTTATTTTACTAAAAATGGTATTCTTATGCGCAAATGGAGACCTTCTGATGTGTCTGCTGATGCAGAGTGGGCAGTAAAGTATCAAATTGTAGTACCAAAGGTGTATAGAGCTGAGATATTAAGCATGGCCCATGATA